>JAPQWV010002094.1:0-64519 GCA_027422505.1 Craterostigma plantagineum | reverse complement strand
TTTCCAAATTAACTCTAATTTTCTCGACATCTTTTCTCTAAGTCTCGCAGATTCACTAATGATTGACCATGGAGCCAGATGTTACAGTTCTGAATTACAGGAAGTTAGTTGCATTTTTTTCATACATAGGGGAGCAATTATGTGATTTATTCTTTAACTCAGGTCAATCTGAAACATAGAAAAACTTGCTGTCGAGAAATTCGGCGATTTTTGTAATTTTCTTTCACATTTTCTCGAGCAAAATTGATTTGGGACCAAGTGGTAATTTTTCGTTTCATATTAGTGAGCAAAAATTAAACAGGAACCAAATGGAAATTCTCGATCGGAAATTGTTGAGCGAAAATTAGATAGTAACCAAAGAAAATTTCTCGATCGTAAACAGTAATGGGCCGAGAAACTATTAAGTATCAGAACGTCTAATCAGCCCATTTAACGAAATTAATGCTGGCAGTCGAATCCCCAAATACACGCATAACCCTCAATCGCAAAACTTAACAGTCGATAAATTTTTCTCTCACGAAAAACTTTTTCCGCAAAGACGAATCCTACAAATCTTACATATTTTCACAAAACATCGTCTTTGAGAGGTAGAATCGACATCCTTTAGGGATTTTTGTGTGTTTGAACTCGATTTACATCTATTTCTGCAATCTTACGCATGATTCTGTGAAAATTTCTCGTCTGTTTATAGTATGGAAACTCGAATGCTAGTTCCCAGTGTTTACAGACCAGTCTCTAAGCTTAATCTAGGTTAAAACCTGCATCTTAAGATTGTTTAGAAGTTTCTTGAACGGTTTAATGGTAGATCGTTTCGATTTTCTGCGTTATCATAGTTCGATTGAAAGAAAGACTAAACTTGATTTTAGATGTTTAAAGAAGAAAATTCTAGCTCGCAAACAGTGATAATTGAATTTTAATTCGATAAGTTACTGTTTGCATCGTAAAAGATTCTCGATCGCAAATTTTTTTTTAGTTGTTTAAACAAATAATGGAGATCGAAAAATAGTTACCATCGAGAAATTTCAATGTGATTTTATACGACCACAAAGATTACTGAATGTAATAGTTTAAATAGATGTCTTTAAGTTTCGAGCGTAAAATATACCATCGAAAACAATAATTTCGATTTCAATTTTGTTCTCGGTCGAAAATTTTAGCGGTGATAAAAATAATTTTTCGACGATAAAATTTCTCGATCGTAAAAGCACACAGCGACAATTTTGATCGATCGGAAATTTTCTCGATGTTTGACTTAGCTTCTCGTTGATAATTTTCTCTATCGTAAAATTTCGCAGCGAAAATTTCATTTTAAAATCGAAATACTTTCTCGCTCGACAACTTTCACAGAAAAATTTTATTCACGCGCGAAAAAATTTCTCGATCGTAAATTTACGTAGAAATCAATTTTCTCGGTCGTAAATTACACGGAAATTTTCTCGATCGCAAAACTTATCGGCTACAGTGCCTCGTTTTAAGTTCAAACACTTAGAAAATTTCTCTAAGTCTTTTTTATTGTAGCGATCTTCAAAGAATAAAATTTGCGATCGAAAAATATAACAGGGATTTGAAATTGAAAATTCGCACTTAGGAAATCAATTTGAGAATCTCAATTCTCGCATCTCAGAAATAGCACGGAGTGAATAGTAGTATTTCAACAGTTCGAAAATTTTCGACCAAACCGAATTGAACTTTTATATGCATATGTCGAAAATAATTTTATCTTTTGAAAATTCATTTCGTATAACCTATGTGCCAATTCATTATTTTGAATGAAATTTTGTCAAAACATGCAATGATATGATTACTCACTATGGTTTGATAAATTCGAATTTCGACTCAAAACTAAAAATTCTTGAACTAATGATTTACATTTTTTTTGTATTTCAGATGGATCATTACCCAACATACAATCACATATATGAGAAGGCCATGTACCTCAACGTTCATGACACCAATTACCAACTCGACCTGACGAGATCATGGTGTCAATATACAAGGCCATCCCCTGTGGCATGCTCTAACGGTGACGGCCTCGGTGCCGATGGTCTACCTCCAACAGCTCTGGGGGATGATCACGAGTCACGTCATTGAAGGGGCATACAGTTTCACCACGGTGATAGGGACGAGGCACATCAGCATGAACAAGAGTGACCTTGGACTTGTCCTCGACCTTCCCTATAGCCCAAATTACGACCCCCTTCCTACTGATGCGGAGCTCGTGCTTGACTTTCTTCAGATGGGATACTGTCCTCCACTGACCAAACTAGCTCAGGTTCAGAGCAACGGGATCCCACACCCTTGAAGACACTGTTTTGAATCACAACAAGTGTCTGTCCCAAAGCACGCAGGCTTCAACAAAGGCAACGGCAACATTCTCCGTATCTTCCACGGAATCGCCTTCTCACGGAATTACGATTTCGCTCAACTGATCTGGAATGATCTAGCAGAGCAGATTAGACAGAAGGAGAACAAATGCTCGAAGAATGTGCCGTATACTCGGTGGTTCTCCGTAATCATTAGACAACACATGGAGATGCACAAGCAGAATATCCCTCGTCTACCTCCCGAAGGAAATTACCAACCACCGCGGCTCAAGTTCTTCCATCACCCAAAGCTCACGGACTTGGATCAGCCTTCGATGCCGATTCCATTTGTGCTACAACGTCCCGCCGACTTCTCGGGACACACCTACAAACTAATATGTCCGGAGAATCATCTGACGGAACAGATGATCAGAGGGCCCCCGACAGATTTCGCAGTCATCCCTCGACAACAACAACACTCAAGCCCTGAGGACACAATGATCGATGCAGTGGCCCAGTAGCACAGGAGCCCCCAGCCCAAGAAACTCAGCTAACGGATCTGGATGACACGATAATTGACGAGGTGGCTCTCGAAACGGAAGCTGAAGATCAAAATCAGGAGCTCCAAGTGGAAGTGCCCATCCATGTCGGCGTGCTCTAAGAGCCCATTGAGAAGGTTCTTCAACAAGAAGCACAGCTCGAGGCTGAAGTGGAGCAAATCTCACTTCCACTGGAGATGGAACAGGCTCGTGAGGACGTTAAGCGTGAACCCTCTCCTCACACTACCACCTCATCCGACACGGAGATGAGGGGACCAGACTAATAAGACGGACTCCCAGAAGACTAAGCATACAAGTAGAGTCCCTCTTCGCCACCGTCACCACTACGTCAGACACAGTGCCGATCATCACTCCAAGCGCAGAGGCCGATGTCCAACTGCAAATCACCACCGCCCCAACCACAACAATGTATGATATGCAGGTTCACCCTGAACCTACCACAACACCCATAGAGGAGAATCTTCAAGATTCAACTCAAGGATTGGGTGGAGGTCTCGAACAGTCACATCCTCAAGTGACTACGAGCCAACTTGAGGAGCCGATGTCTGCTCAAAGGTTGACAACAGGCGACATCAGTCGACTTGGTCCATCATCAACGGAGGCGTCCGTCCAGTTCGTGACTGAAGAACAATTTCAGACAGCTCTCTCTGTAGCCATCAGATCTTTAGAAGACAAAATGATGGAGAGAGTCATGGCCGCCATCGAGACGTCCCGGCATGACACTGGGAAAGCACCCGTCTCCGAGCGCCCTTCAGCACCAACTAACCCAACCCCACAACCCACTCCCACCGACGCACTCGCAGACTCCTCTATCCTCATCAACCCATATATTATACCAATCACCCAGCTCCACGACATCCTCCTCGTCCGCCTTATAGGCCTTCCCACCCGAATGCCTCAAGAAGAGTCTCTCTACCGGCGTCTCGTGGATCACCCTAAGCCACCTAATCAATCCTGTCGTGGCCAAGGCTCCCGCACACGACAAAGACATGACGATCCAGATGATCAGGACTGTCATGAGGGGGAGAAACGGCCTAGGACCTCATCAAGTGGCCAAGGCGAAGGTCAAACACAAGGCGTAGGCGCATCTCAGACAGGCGCTGGAGCCGGACAAACACAAACCACCACACACCCTATCCAAACAACCCACACCACGCACCACACCACTCATACAACCCACACAACCCAAATCGACCCATCATCCTTCACCCTAAGAACGCCTTTGCCTACACCTATGATTCTCACAAGCCCTTTGCTTCCGAAAGAAGAAGCAAGTGCCGCCATGCTTGTGGCCCTGTCTCAAACTCAAGCGACTCCCTCAGTTGCTCAAGACCAATCGGGACATCAGGACATGCCGTCAACCCACATGAATTCCTAGACAAGTACATCTTCGAAGGACATGGATAACCCATGACCTGCACGATGAGCATCAAAGACAACAGCTTAAGGATGTTTGTCAATTCTTACAACAAGCTTCGGTGGACCTGGTGCTTATAAAAGACGAAGAGCTTCAGGAAGGTGAAGATCACGACCAAGATCTCCCAAGGCTTCCAGAGCTGATTGCACAACAGGCGGTTTCCCCCACAAGACAGACGCCAGGAACCGTCCGGATCGATACGCATGGGAGACATCAGAATACAAATCCCCTTTCTTGAAGAAATTAGATAGCACATTTGGAGGTCACCGGACAAGGTCAAGAAGCAGAATGAGTTCGAGCTAAGAGGGATCTCCCACTGGGATCAGCAGAAGAGAATGACATATCTGTGGATGATGATGATCCACCTTGGACCTGACATGAGATTGGGGATGACTAAAGCACAAGCCAAGAGTCATTATAAGAGCCTATCTCCCATCTGTCAGCTCCACAGCGTCTTCTGTGCCAAAGGAGGACTTCCAACACCATACTACGCCATTGAGCATGTAGACCGAACTCGAGAAGAATTAACCGAGAGTGACCTACCGTATCTCCCTGCCGAGGAGGTGTATAACTTCTACCAACTGTCTGTGGAGAAGCACAAAGGTCCTCAAGGCTTCATCAAGAAAGAAGGACTCGAGGGACTCTACCGGTCATGATGCGCCAAGTCAAGTACTTCGCAGCGCACGACCTTCAGATGGCTCTGGAGAGCAACACGAAGAAGGTCAACATGACCGCACCGCTCAACAAGGGTCCTGAGATCGAAGCACTTCCCAATAATCACGTGCACATCAGCTCAGTCCTTGGCATCACATACCACAACCCGATCGCTAAGAAGACTAGGTTGATGTTGAAGACTGGAGTACAGAAATGTTGTGATGGGACGCAAAAGGTCATCAGGCAAAATATAGAGAAACCGTTGGAAGAAATCAACAAAGAGACAATGCTGAAGGTCCACAGGTACGTGAGAGAACAGCCGCTCTTAATGGAACTACTGGATGATATCGAGGAGCGACTGGAGCTAAGGAACACACTCAGGCTTCTGGGTTGAATGGCTGTGGAGTTTGATTGGACGGTGGTCAATCGAAGATTTCAGGTGGACATGCTTGAGGTCTGGTAGGAAGGATGACGAATGATTTCAAGGGGATACGTTGGTTTGGTCGGAAGGTTGGGAGAAGATTCTGTGTCGAATGCCCTATGAGTTTGATTGGAAGGTGGTCGGCGGAAAATTTGGGGGTAAATACCCGAGTATGAGGCAACAAGGACATTAATAGAAGAAGGAGGTAGGTGGGAGGCAAGAACATGACTGCTGGGAGGTAAGAGACTAGGAGCATGACATGTGGAAGGTAGGAGGTGGAACATGACAGGTGGAATGTAGGAAGAAAGCACTGAATGGTAGGAGTTAGGAGTAAGGAGGAAGGTAGGATATGAGGAAAGTTGGGAAGTAAGAGCGTGATGTGCAGGAGGGTAGGAGGGAGGAGACAGAGCATGGTCGGTGGAATGTAGGAAGCAAGAGCATGACTGGTAGGGGGTAGTAGTACGAAGGAAGGTAGGAGACAAGAGCATGGTTGGGTATGGTGTAGGAGGTAGGAACAAGAAGGAATTGGGTATGAGGTAGGAAGAAAGACATGACAGTAGGAGGTAGGAGGGAGGAGAGAAAGCATGACAGGTGGAAGGTAGGCGGTATGAAGCAGAAACATGAGTGGTAGGAGGTAGGACGGAAGTACATGATTGTGGGGTGGTAGGAAGCACCAAGAGCATGAGTGATAGGTGTAGGAGGTAAGAGGTTTAATGTAGGAAAGTGGAAGAGGACTGGTTGGTGGAAGGGAGAAGAGACATCACCAATGAGAGGTAGGAGGCACTACATGACTGCTAGGAGGTGGAACTAAGTGTTGGGGATATAATGAATAGGGCATCGACGTAAACATGTTATTCACATTTTAATATCTGCATATTGTATTCGAATATTTATTTATGGAATTAATGTTCCTTAGCCATATTATTTATTTATCATCAGTCTTGTTTGGCGTCCGGTAAGACGGTAAATAAATAAAATCCATATATACGAGTTTAGTCACCGATTCTCATGGGATGAGAGAGGGAGCACCGATGAGCTATTATTCTCGGATATTAAATTAGTTCATAAGTCTTAGACATCAGTAGGGTGACTGAGTGTCGATTATGACTTATTTGTTGACCACTCCTAAATGGTTGTGCTAACTATTCACTTGGGAAGTGAGAGGTCGTAAAATTGATATGAGTTGAATCGAGGATTAACTTATATTTGGACACGACTCGTAATCTATTGATCACATGGGCTATTACTTGCTGAGTGTCAATGATCGATTGATTGACTATAGTAGTATACGTGTACCTTAGATCGAAGGGTTTGACAGAGTTGGCTTCGGGTCCTGATTTATCACTAGTTTGCTAGGCCCGCCTTGTTCGAGGTTGAATATTGGTCAGCGGCAACATGTGGTCTTGACAACGAAGTGCAACTGCTGGGCATTGGCAGTCGTGAGGGGTTCACAACCTCGCAAGTAATCGAGGTATATGTCATTGTTTATCGGGGACGAGAAATTACGAAATCTTTGATCAAAGTATTAAAACTAACTCACGTGGGACGTGGAGTGTAGTTTAGTAATTTATCATCACGAATTAATCATAGTGTCGGGTATGGAGTTTGACATGACCATGGCTCTCACTCGATCGGGGCATACGTGAAAGATCTATATGTAGTACGAAAATCTATAGTCGGTTCGTAAATACGAAGATCATACTCAACACGGAATCTATTTAGTACCGCAGGATTGGCTAGGTGCTTACCGAATTCTTGGATTCCTCCATTGTCGGGTTGACTCGACCAAGAGAGTCGGGCTTAAAAAGGATCACTTGGACAATATCTAACAAAGAGAGAAGTATATTTATTTACGGTCTAGGATACATTAATAAAATATCAAATATAAGTTTTAGAAACTATATTTACATTGACTTAGGTTCCCGGAACGAAACAATGAAGAATGGACCGAAAATATGGTTCACATCCACGAGCAAGGCTCGTCACGACCATAAAGCCCGCCTGAAAGTAGCAGCAGACTAAAAAATACATAACTCAGAATCTACCTTGGATTGAGAATCACTTTTGTCAGAATCAATATTGGTGAGTCTTCTTTTCGATTTAAAAATTTCAGGTCAACCGGACATTGTCTACCCCTCGATCTGAGAGATTGACGAAAATGTCGCAATGTTGTCGAAAGTGTCACGGTCGTGAAGCCTGCTGCAGGAGGCTGTGCAACTAGGCGAAGCTTGGCCAAGCCCTGGCACAGGCGTGAAGGACTCTATTAGAGGCCGTGAAGTGACAATTTCCGGTCAAATTTGATCTAAATCAAATCCAAATTCGTTCCTTGTTCTTATGTAAGACATATGGGACATAGTCTAGTAATTTGATGACTTAATACAAGGGAATCAAACAAGAATTAAGTCATGTAGGACATGATTTAATTTAATTACGATTAAATCAATTCAAAGGTTGAAAGTTGATTTTTATGAAATGACTTTGAAAACTTTCATGGCAAATTGATTCAAGTCGATTTCTCACTCTAAAGAATGGTTCTAGAGAGAGTTTGAGTAGTTACGTTTTTCTTTGAGAAAAAACCTTAAGTTAGTTTGGGTTTTTAGCAAATGAAACACATATACACATCTACTCTAAAACATCTTCCCCTCCTCTCTAGCCACCCTTGAGAGGAGGTAGAATTTGGAAACATCATAGGGTTGGCGTGACGATCGTGCCAAGGCGTTGGAGCACGGAGAGGTCACGACGTTACTCGGAGCGAACTACGACAACCGGGATGACTAGGCGAGAGCTGGGGTCTTCGCTATAAGGGTAAGCTCCTTAAAATCTTACGTGTCATACATGTTTTCTTTTCTATAACCAAGCAACGCGGTAAAATTTTTACTGGATACGACTCGAATACCCAGAGAAAGTCGACCAAGTTATCGACGAAGTTTTCTGAAGCCCTCAGCCTTGAATACCTATCAAAAGAACGAAGACCCGAGCTGCCGAGTTCGACCGAGCAGAAAGAAAAGCAGGCCTAGCTGAGACAGCCCTGGCCGACGCCAGCGGATATGAGGACGAGATCATCACAGTCGAGGACGACCAAGTCGAAGGGAAGGCAAGCCTAACTGTGAGAGCCCTGGCCGAGGCCACCAGGGATGAAGCCGAGGTCACCACCACCGAAGGCAACCAAGTCGAAGGGATGGCAGGCCTAGATGAGGCAGCCCTGGTCGTGGTCTCCACGAATGAGCAGAGGACACCACAACCTAGGTTGGGCAGCCATGTCACGTAGTTGAGGCAGTCGTGGCCGAGGTCACCACGGCCGAGGCCAAGTCGTTTACGATTGTGGCCAACCTCTCACACTCGAAGGTCGAGAGGACCGTGGCTGAGGCCGAAACCGCCACCAGCATGGCCGAAGCATCTGTGGTCGAGGCCCTCCCTATCGAGCAAAGCCATCATAGGAACTCCTGCGGGCTGAGCCGTCCAAATGTGGTTTTTACAAACCAAGCCTAACTGATTCCAACATCCACAGAGAGTATTCAAAATTAAAAAGGTCAACAACAAGAGTGATATTTCAGGGACGGATCAAATCTAAACTGAATGAGATATTCTCAAGACCAATTCAAACTTTCTAAAAAAGGCCCTAAATCCCCCTGGCCCAATAGGGTATGTGATGCGAAACAAGTAAGTGTTCAAGTAGATGGCGAGGGTGCGACCACGGCTAGACAAGAAATTATAAAAGCGCTCGACGACCCACTTCACAACATCACCGGGCCAATGACGCGATCAAGAAAGAAACAAATGGACGAGGCCTTGAATGGATTAATTCTCCAGACATTTCAATGAAAGTCTTCTTCAATTAATGAAGATCCGACCAAATTCTACACCATCTTGGAAGTGGGCGATATCAAATCAAGTGGGCCTGAGGCTATCTTAGCACCTAATAACTGCAGCAATTAGAAGCCCAACTAAGTCCAAATAATGGGAGCATGTTTTGATGGGTAGTTGGTGTTAGGAATACGCCCTTGAATGCTATACGAGGATTAGATTGTATAGGGCATTAGACTATTTATCATTCGACCTTTTGTGTACTAAGCTATTTTCGTGTGTTTAATAAATGCATTGTTCGTTTATTGGATTTAAGAGTTCTTTACTTAGCATCCGATAAAGCAATAAATGAACAAATCCAAATGTGTCGAGGTGAGTCACTGTTCTCGATGGGTACGAGAGAGGAAGACACCAGCGGACTCTTAACCTCGAACATTAAAAGTCCGTAAGCCTGAGGCTCCAATTGGGTGCTGGATAACTGATCACGGCATATTTGTCGATGACCTATCGTGTGCCGATATCTCACTTGGAAGCGGAGGTCATGACTTGTGATACGAATCGAATCAAGGGATTGACTCGTTTCATGGACACTGACTCACTGGTCGTACGGTCGAACGTGGCTTATTACTCAACAACACTATAGTCGTCTACGTGAGATCGAAAGGGGCTTTGACGGAGTTGACTTTGAAATCTCGACTCTCACTGGTTCCCCTCGACCCAATTTGTTGTTGCATGGGCCAGCGGGCCAGATGCGGTCTTGATGACGATTTGTGATTGACGGGCTTAGACCGTCGAGTACGGATTCACAGTCTCGCAAGTAATCGAGATAAGTGTCCTATGAGGACGGCGACGGGAAATTACGAAATCCTTGGCCAAGGTATTGAACTAACTCATGTGAGACATGGAGGGTAGTTTGGTAATTTGCCTCGTCGCCGTTTTATCATAGAATCTAGTTTAGTGAGTTTGACATAGATCATGGCTCTCACTTGATTGGGACACAGCTGAAGGGTTTATACGTAGCACTGTTATCTATAGTGAGGTTCTGGGATAAAGACTAGGTCGAAATTCGCACTCGAATCGGGTTACGGTCCGGTACTGCGGGATTGGCTAGGTAACTACCGGACTCTTGGATTCCTTCTTTGCCGATTGATTCGAACCTAGAGAGTCGGGCTTAAAAAGGATCATCAACGTGTACTGATAAGGAGAGAAAGTGTTTTTGGGCCGTTGGGCAACGCCTTAATGGGCATCGGGCGATTTATTGGATCGAAGTTGGACTTCTTATGAAACTAACTTTAAGACTTGGGCTTGGCCAAGTGCATTATGGACTTGAGGATAAAATTGGATTCACCTTAAGCTAATTTCAATATATGCCTTTGAGGGTATTTTCAGAATTTGCGTATTTGATATAAATAAATATGGAATAAAACATTGGAATATCATTTATTAAAATTTCGAAATTAATTTAGGATTAAATTCTAATTCCATACCATATTTAAATATACTTAGTTTGACTTGGTATTTAAGTTGGTTTTCTAATAATGGTAAGTTTGCTTAAGTTTGGATTTGGAATTCAAAAGAGAGTAAGATTTGGCAAAAATCTCTCACACTTTAAGGATTAAGATATCGAAATCCAAGCCTTTAAATAGGCTAAGAATTTCGTGCTCCAAAGGTAGAGAAAAATGAGGTGATTTTCGAAATCAACCAAAGGCACAAAACACACACCGAACGCACACATATTTCTCCCACGCGACGGCTCAGTTCTCTCTAGCCATCTTCAGAGAACTGATTCCGTGGTACACTGCGAGGTCGCCGTGAGGATCTAGTGCCATCCACCACCATCGACGAAGTCTTGAAGAAAAGGACGAGGAGCTGCCACTCGCGTCAACTGGTAATTCTCTACGGGTTTGACCTGCCCTATTGCATGTCTATGTGTGACTATTCTAATCAGAGCTACGAGGGCAATGGGGGACACCGAGTAACCCAACAGTGGTATCAGAGCGGACGCTCGTGATCGGAATCATAACGTGTTTAAATTGAAACGAGGCGTGTGGGAGACGATCGAAATGCCGACGCGGTTCGACCGTTGTTGGGCTGCCCGATGCATCAATTGCCAACCCACGGCCATCGACTCGTGCGGTACGGACCGACGAGAAACCATGGACCAGACAGGGACCCGCGCAGCGGCGGTATCTGGGTTGCCGCGTGTTGCGCGCGGGCTGCAAGCGATGCAATGACGATGTAGCTGCGGGATCAGGCTGCTTCGAGCAGGCCCGATCTGCCTCGTAATTCGGAACTGGGCCAGCCATGGTGGCTTAGGCACCGACCCCGGGCAGCGTCGCCGCAAGGGGCGGTGGCACCGCAGAGACGTCCACGACTTTGGCCGCGGACTGCGACGGCGCGCGCGGGGCCCGCTGCGCAAGACAGCCGCAGCCACTGCGGCTCGGCCGGAACGCTGCAGCGATTATCTCTTCCAGCGAGGGTTCGGCACGGAGGGGCTGAGGCGACGAAGAAGCCGCGGCAGTTTTCTGCCGCGAGATGAACACGCGCGGACTTCTCCGTCGTGGCTCTCTAGTGTGTTTTGACGGCTGAGCAATTTGAGTTAGGGCTTCACGCACAAAGCCTTAACAGGCCTTTTAATGGGCTTGGCCCGTCTGAGCCTTAACATTCACGTGCTCATTATGAATGTGATTTAAGGCGCACTTGCGGGTTTAGGAATTTGGTTTCCAGGCATTTGTGAAGGGTCACGTCCCCCGAGTTGTATTTGTTTTATACGGGTTGTTCGGGACCGTTTTATTAGATTAGCTTAAATACGAACACGAGGGCCCATTTGATGGTAGACAACCCCCGGCGGTGACAAGATGGTGGACGTTCGGTGACTTTGAGGCCGTTCAAGTGACGAATGATGTTTGATGACTTCAAGACCCGTGCGGCAACCCGAGTTTCTTTTAATACGCATGTAATAGGGAGAGACTAGAAATAACCCACTTGTGTTGCATTGTAGTTTATTTTCCTAGGGTTAATTTACTACCTACGTGCGTGTTGGTTTTTGACGTGATATGCATGTTCAATGTGCTTTTAAGTGAGATGGTTTATTCTCCCATTTGAAAAATACTAAGTGGGTAAAGGAGTTGGATTTCTGTCATCTGTCATGCTCGCGATGTCTAGCGTTGGGGAGTTTTGTGATTTGTTCTCAGTAAGTTGGCATTGTATATCCCGCCCTAATGTTAGCGTCTCGGGTGCGTCTTGGACGCTGCTCGTCGTACCAGTCCGCCCCCCACGAAGCTATGGCAGCAAGGGGTGGTACATTCTGTGCGATTTGAGCATTCGTTGATGCCATAAGCTGTTCCTCTATACGACAGTCTGAGAAATGAGGCATACAGCTATTGAGGGCCGCATGGACGTCAGGTTGATCGTGTAAAGATTCGATTTCCGAAGTCCGTAGAGGAGTTCCGTGTCCTGACTATCCAAAATTCTGCACCGGTCAGCATGAAAGACTACTTGAAATCCTTTATCACAGAATTGGCCTATGCTGAACAAGTTATGGCATAGGCCTTCGACATAAGAGACATCTTTTATTGTCAGATTTTCCAAAATAATATCCCCGCATCCAAGAATGTGAGCTGAATCATTGTTTCCGAATCTGAATTTGCCGTTTGGTCGGTCTTTGTAGTTGCTCAGCAGCTCTTGACTTACAGTCATGTGTGTGGAGCAACCTGAGTCGAGGTACCACGCATGATGGATCCGCAAAAACATGTTAGAGAGCTTTAGGTACCCACTTAAGCATGGGTCCTTTCAGATTAGCAGATATAGTTTTAGGTTTAGATATGATTCCTAAAATTTTACTTGAGGGAGTTTTAATAACCCATCTCACGTTCGGAGAAGTGGTTTTGGGTTTTGCCTCTTTAGGTGACTTGGCTTTTTCGGATCTTGTCGTCCTAGGCGGAGATTTAGGAACCCATTTGGGTTGAACCTTGCGGGGAAGGTTAATTTCAGCACGTACAAATGCTTTGGTAGGCTTGACCGAGGAAAAGATCTTTTCTTTTGATAATCTCCTAAGGTGCTTGGGGAACTCAATCTTTACCGGATACTTTAGGTGAGAACAGGCATATACAGCGCCATAAGCTTTCTTTATGGCTGAATCTTGTTTCCTACGGGTCTTCCTTGTGGCATTTATTTCAAAATGATTATGTTTAGCTTTAGATGTAGAGCCAATTTCGAAATTAGTACATCTAAGAATGGTAGGCTGTAGAGTACATGTAGAAGCAATTATTTGAAACGAGGAAGTGGCTCTTTTATTTTTACGAGTGTCATTTATTTATACAGAAGGAGTAACATTCTTAGGCATACTCAAATTTACTATTTCCTTCTTAAGACTAGACACTCTCGCCTTCGATTCTAGTGCTTGCCCTACGCTCCCTGTAGACGTGGGTAAAATAAATTTAGTCTTAGCACTTTTAACAGAATTATTAATGCCCTTTTGATCTTTCGAAGGTGATTTTTCGATTTTCACGCTTTTCATAATAGCGTGAGAGGTAGTTTGAGAGGATGAGGAAGCCTTGAGATTTTACATCTCTTTTAAGAACTTTTTCTTTTCAGCTTCGAAATTCTCTCTTTCTTTATCTAGTTTTGCTTGGAATTCCTCTATTTGTTTTATTATAGAAGGTTTGTAGAGAGAATTTTTATAGCGAACATCTTTGGATCCTCGTGGACTGTTTGAGGGTCAAAAAGTTGAAGTAAGTCAGAGACAGGTGATAATGATGGTTTCATATTTCTATCTCTTTCATTTAGTGTTGTGTAGTCAAGGGAATTTCAGGCCCGTGTGAGGCTTTTCTCATGGATGAATCGAAAGTATTTTGGTACGTCGATTCAGTAAAATCTCTAAGAGAGGTTACTCCTAAACCCATGTGCTTAATATCATATATTTCTTTCTTCCGTAGAACACGTGGGTTAGTGAAACCTAAGCCTTCTTTTGAATTATAGAAATCTACATCCTTGGGCTGATTTAGGAATATCATCTGTTCGGATTGTCCCCAACGCTTAACTATATCATCTAATTTCTTATTGCATATAGTAGCTTGCGTTCCTCACCTAGGAGAGCATAATTACCGTCAGTTTGGCGGCTTGACAGTCATCTAGTTCTTTACTAAGCTCACTAACCTTAGCATTTGATATTTCTAATTGAGCTTCTAAGTTAGTGATCTTAGTGGTAGCTTCTGTTATCCTACTATATAGGGTGGCTTTCTCATTGAGACTCCTAATCAAGCAATTGTAGTTATTTGCTAGCCTATCTTCTAATTCCTTAATCTTATCGCTATGCTATCCGATTTGAGGTTGACTAGTCTCTCTAGAATGTAGGCTCTTAGTAAGTTCTTCTATTTTAGCACTAGAGCTTCTAAGTTCTGATTCGGGACTATTTATCTTCTTCTGAGACCTCGAAAGTTTATCTCTACTTCCTTAATACTTTTCTGCTCACGTTTCATGTTAGCATATTGTTTTTGATATGATTCTAACATGGTCAATAATGTGGAAGAAGAGACTACCTCTTGTGATGAGATGGAAGCGTCGTAATCGTCCGTCTGGTTTGATGTTTCAGCATCCAGGGTGTCGTCCAAGCGGGCCACGAGGGCTAAATTCTCCTCTTCGGAGTTGGACGTGTATTCGAGCCAGTGGTCCTGCTCTGCCATGAGGGCTACTCCAGCTTCCTTCTGCTTTGAAAGTTGAAGCTTTTTGGAGTAGTAATTAGCATCTCTCTTCTTGGGAAGAGTGCATTCTCTGTCAAAATGACCAGGCTTGCCACAGTTGAAGCACTTGTTGGGCTCTTTGGTGTTTTTGATTTCGGAACTCTCAGGTGCACGTTCTTTATTCTTAGTGCTTGAGGTCCGAAGTCGGTTGGCCGAAGATGAGGACTTCTTTTTGAAGTACGTCTTGCTCATGAATTTGCCGATTAAAGCCAATGCTTCCCCAGTGCTTTCATGCTTGGCTCATCGTCTGTCTCCGAATCTTGTTCTGACTCTGATGGGGAAGGAGGCCTAACGATCTTCTCTTTGCGAGACCTTGTTCCACGCTTCTATGAGACAAGGGCAACAGTGTCTTCAATCTGCTTGCCCTTTTGCTCCTACTTAATCTCGCAAATATCTTCCTCATGTTGGGCGAGATTGTCAAAGAATGCATGGATATCCAACTCCTCCAAATCTTTGTTTTGCCTAAGTTGAGTGGATACCTTTTTCCAGTCGAAGGGCAGGGAGGATAGAAATCTGATGTTTGTTTCCATGTTTGTCTTAGAGATTTCTATTTTCTTCATCTCATTAAGAAGGGTGAGGAACCTTTGATATACATCATATAGGCTCTCCTCCGGCTTTGCTTTGAATGAGTCATAAGCCGTGAGAATATTTGCCCTTTTGGCCTTGATGCCCACTTCCGTCCTTTGCATCATTCTATGCAGTTCATCCCACACCCCCTTAGCCGTTGGGAGGCTGTCTATCTGTCTATAGATGTTGTTGGGGATGCCCTGCATGACTGTGTTCATGGCTATCAGATCCGCCTTAGTGCGGGCCCTTTCCTCGATGGAATATTCCCTAGGCTCCTTCAGTCGCCTAGTAGCGGGAATATGAGGAGTAACCGTGTCATCACCGGCTACAATGACCCAGAATTATGCGGGCCCTTCTTCGAGTGACTTTAGCGGGTTTTTGGCTTGATCTTTCAAGGCTATAAAATTTAGGAAGCGGCTTCTATAAACTGTAAATTCGCCGCGTTGCAAGATCGGCGGACGGTTGTCGTTTCCTAGTGAGTAAGCATCCATTTTTTTCTTTGCGGTGGAGTTGATGAAGGATCTTCGTTAGTTTTGATGAATAGACTTTGATGTAATATGCTTCACAAGTAGCAAATTTGTTAGTAGCGTTTGATTTAACAAAGATGATCGAGAATTATTTTGATTCAATCGTTACTGTTTGATCAAAAATAATTTCGTTGATTTAATCGTAAAGTTACTGTTCTCCACGTCTGGTACTGTAGACGAGAAGTTTGACGAGCAAGAAAATAAATTTCGCGAAGTCAAAATAAATTGTTTGACCGAAAGAGTTTTGCGATCCTAAAAGATTTTCACTTGGTCAAACTAGAGAGTCTGACCGAGAAAGTTTTTCGATTGAAAAAATTTCGCACGCAAAAGTCTATTAAAAATCTCTCGAAAAAAATTCTCACTGAAATTAACGCTCGTAAAACTTGTACACTCAAATCGTCCTTAGCAGTAGCGACTTCTGTTTCTAATTGTATCCTAATTGAAAATTTTTCGCGCGTTGTTTTTAATCAAGAAACTATTTCGACCGAAAAACTTAGCAAGAAAAATTGAAATTACGCAACAGTTCACAGAATACAAATTTAACACTGAATTCAAGCAACACTGAAAATTGATCGTTGAAATTTCGGGTATATGCTCGAAATTAGCTACTGAACCTTAACGAACAGGTGATTAAACATGTTTTGAATCAAATGATATTCAATTTTGCAAAAATCAGAACACATTCAAACTGTTCTTCGCGCAAACAGTAAAATCTTAGAATCAAAATTCGGTCTAAATCCTGATTCTGAACGCTACTTATCTAATCGCGATTGATCTAACCTACCTATGCGAGCACAGAAACATCAAAATCAGATCAAATAAGCACAGAATTTAGGCTATCAAATCGAAATCAATTTTTGTGCGGAAACTGTTCTTCGCACGGAACAGTTCCAAAAAAAATTTCGATCTGATTTCTAACGATTTCGATTCAAAACAGAACGAATCTGTTCTGATACCAATTGTTAGGTCCTCAATTATCAACTCATATGATCGTAGACTCAAATCCTAAGGAATTCGATTAGAATTTTATGAAATTAACTTCAATCGAAAACCTTCAATGAAGAACACCGAGAGAGAATTAGAGTAGAGTGAGAGTGATTTCTGAGTTTCTCTCTCTAGAATTGGATTTGCCAGTCTATCGGATCAATTCTCTAAATTTCTGTATAAAGCTCAATGTCAAAATTGGTATAAATATCAAACTAGTCATAATCTAAGGACTATTACAAATAACACCCCTAATTACAAGGACAGCTAATTAAATCACAGCACAATTATAATCGATATTCTACACATTTTACAACCCAACGATTATAACCACATTCCAACACATCTAAACACTTAGAAACTCTCTCTACACTGAAAAGACATCCAATTAGCTATTTTGTTATGTGTTCTTGAGAGAAAAGTGAGGGAAAAGTAGTTGGAGTGTGTAAATCTTCAAAGTATAGTGAAAGAAGGTTTTAGAGCGCCCGTGGACGTAGGATTCGCAAGAATCTGAACCACGTAATTCCTGGTCTTATTTTATTTACATCCATATCATGTCCCATTCAAACAAGCTTCACACACCATCACGTTTCCATAAAAACGTGACTCTACCACTAAGTTATATATATTTCCCGGACATAAATTTCTTTGATTGGGATAGCCACACATCAGTTTCTATCTTGACGCCGGTATCAAACGCCAAAGAACTGGGGCTATTTTATTAAATTAGCAAGCCTTTCGTCCGCCAATAAAATAGCTTCAGTTAACGAAGGCAAGAACATACCAACACAACAGATCTTCTCTCCACCGGTTCATTTCTGTCTTCAAGATGAGGAGATTCGAAGTCTCTGCAACTTTTTTTCTGCATCTCCTCGTAGATCAGTTTACTATCCAACGTTGTGATTGGATTTATATATATATATATATATATATATACATATATATTTCCAATCAGGATACCAAACGAAACTATAGCAGTGCAACAATATTGAGCTGAATATTCACTTTGCACATACATATCCATCTGAACTTTTGGTTTTTTTTTTCAACGATAACAAAATATTTATGGGTGAAAAAACCCAAATGCTTACTCTAGTATCAGATGGAACAAATCTCTCATCGGGAGAGAAACAAATACACCAAGAAACCTAAAAAGGACCGAAAGAATATGAGATTCGAAATTCCGACTAAAGAACTAAAGAACATACAACAGATCAACCTAACACTGCAAAAGAACGGCTACTAAGTCAGCTCTACGGCAGTCTTCACTTTCTTTCATCTTCAACTTCAAAACATTATTTTCTTCGGGAATAAAATCCCTTAAAGGGATAGAGAAACTCCTACAACGAGGAGACAAAAACTCCCACACGGGGAGACTAGCAAAACACAAAGCAACAGAACCAAGGGTTAGAACATCAAGATGAATACAACACAAACATCAAATAGCAGGACTACCAAACACACAAATCAGAGGGAAAAAAAAAAGTAAAATCGTAAAAAAATATGAAACAACAGTACGAACACAAGCCCCTCAGGCGCAACACGCAAAACACACGGCGAACAAAAGAACCAAAAAAAAGAAAATGCAGCAACACAAAAACAGCAAAACGCAGCGACACAAAAACAACAGACTAGCGAATATGCAAATGGAGCTCCGAGAGTTTTTACTCTTTTTTTTTTCTTTTATGCGTTTAAGAGAGAGTTGGAGCTGTTCTTTTTTAGAGAGAGAGAATAATGTAGGATGGTTTCACTCGGGACAAGTAAACCTGATCAATATTGTGTGTGTGTAGAACACATTAAACCAATGGTAAAAGGCATATGCCATGTAGAAACCTAACATATACACATGAGAGAACCTTCTCTCTTGTGAAGGGAATCAGAACAAGACTTATTATGTGCCTCATGACAACATCTCCTCAGACGGTATGTGAAGCTGCTTTATGAAATGCGATGCCCACCACCTCCGGAGATATCATTAATAGTCATTTTTTGTGTAAAGATTAGTATCCCAAGCAGGAAGTCGACTTGAGGAGGTGCTCCATGGAGGATGGCCGAAACAAAATAGAAAAGGAATCTCACCATCCACAAGCTTTGCGTCGTAAGAATTTTCTTCTTACATGAGCAAATAATTTTAAGGAATCAAATCAGAGTGTGATCAAACTAGGAACCAGGGTTAAGAAGGATGTTGTTTGTCGAGCAATACTGATCTCCCTAATACATCAAATTATACTGTTATCTTAACCATTCCACTAATCTTACAAAAATATATGATTATATATCTTTGTCTTTCTGTCTACTTTCTCATTTCCATCATGATCATGCAATATATACATATACCTACAACGAAAACAATGCAAGATGAACAACATCTTTATATTCAAGCGTGTAATTGTTCCCAATAAATGAGGTTGCTCTTGCTAGGCTATATGTTCGTTCATTCGTCAACCACTTATGCCTCATCAAATGGCGCGGTGATATGACGGTTTACTCCATATAATCTTTCCTCATGGGAAACAAAAATTAAGATAAGTAAACAAAAATATGAATTGCTTTTTTACGGTTGAGTTGCTGCAGCAGTAGAAGAAGGTGGTAACGGTGGCATTCTCATGGGTGAAAAGACGACCGTCAATCGAGCATGGTCCGAGAGAGAGTAATCCTCAGGCCACTTTCCTTCTCCACTTCCGGCGGAAATAGAAACGCCTTCTTCACGCTGAAACCCATCGTTTGTCCCTCACCACCACCATCATCATCCTCCCCCGATTCTTCGAGCTTCGACGATGCATTCCATATTCGTTGCTGCAATACAATTATCGTCATAACAAGAAATAAACAGCATGCTCCTCTCAATTCAATCAACTACATAGATTCTCTTCCCAATAATTAAGAACGGAATACCTGAAACTCTACATAGTCAAGAACGCCATCTCCATCACTGTCAGCCTGCAGCCATAGTTCCTTCACCTCTTCATCGCTCAACCCATTACTATGGCCAATAAAATTTAGCTGTACCAATAACAAAAAAGGAACCCACGTATTTATTTTACGGCGAAGCAATATTTGGGTGAGAACAAAAGATGTCGTATGGGAAGGGCTAAGTTACCTGCTCCAATGCTTCACAGAAGCCAGAGTAGGTGATATGGTCACCATTACTCTTGGCCTTCAGAAAAGCGAATGCATCGTCCACGGTCAGTGAGGATCTCGAAAGTTGATACTGTAGAGCCAAACAACAGATCGAGGTTAATATATGTTCAATTTCTTCATTAATAAAAATCAGATAACACTTGAGAAATTGATACAATCACAATATTCTTACCTTGAACATTCCTAATACCGCTTCGCTCCAGCTGATTTTAAGCAATTTCCTATATCTATTGGGATTAAGAAGCCATATGAAATCAACCCCACAGATGTTACCGCGATGGTTACGGTGACTCACCCACTATGTCATCAGAAACAAGAGTTGTGAAGTAAAAATATATACTGGTAATAGAAATGAAGAAGCTTTAAAGTCAGTGAGAAAACACAGGCTAATTACCTTGTGGGCATCTGCGTCAGTATACTGATGAGCAATATCATATGATGAGACAAAACCCTGCGATCTTAGAAATTTGTAGACATGACCCCTCTTGCTACCATTCCAGTCCCTACAATAACTAGAAAATAAATGACGACTCTATTGATTTTGATCTTTTCTTACAACTATACCAAGCAGATGCTAAAGAGACGGGAAAAAACAGACATACCCACAGAGTAAGATAGGCAAGGGATTGAGTTTGTTTTCCTTTTGGTATGACTCCACACACTGCAAAATTTTGTAGACCTTCGAACGAAGCACTAAGCGTAAGATCTTTTAGCAGCAAAAACTGATAAATGATTCTGAAATCAGATATCAACAACAGAATGCAGCATACCTGACGTAGTCGCTCCAGGCATAAACTTGAATCGTGTGGAAATAATAAGTGAGTGTTCACTATAAGAAGGTCTTGATGAACATTATTGTTTCGGCATTGCGAGAAGGATTCCGCCAATTCGACGTGCAATAGCTGAGCAACGCGATCTCCAAAATCATTGAAAAGCAACTCACGGTGATCGATTATCCTAAAACAATCCTTGTGTATAGCAGTCAAAAGACCTGCAAATTCAGATGATTGAATGAATAAAATCACATCAATAGACCTGCAAATCACCTCATGCAGAACTGAACTATCGTACTGTAGAATTTTGTATTGCTTTGCTCTACGTCTATCAAAGGCTTCCAACGAAACTGACGAAGAATTCTAAATATAACTCGAGAAAGAAATCATGTTATACACTACCATTGTTTTCCTATCACTATCGTGACTACATGTAAAAACCAATGGTTGGAGAGATTCTAACACAGATAGATATAAGCAGAAAACTATGATCGCTAGCATCACAAGGTGTCATGTCAGAGCATATATAGGATAAGTTCACATACCATCGCCCCGATTATTTGTCCGAGCGAGCTTGAAAATGATGTAGCCCGCATCACCGAGCCTCTTGTCATAAATACTCACCAACTCTTCATTCCCAACCCATAATTCCTGGGACATCCACCACAAATCCAACATAAGGTTTAAGAGAAATGTGGGAAAATTCAGGAAGAACAGTGAAGTGGCAAAACCTGAAGGCAGATGATGGAAGATCTCTCGGACAATAACCAATCTAAAATCCTCTGGTTCCGCCCCAACCAATAATCCTTAACATGGCTTTCCCTGAGATTTGGATTCTGCCACCCATCACAAAAACATTCAACAAAGAATCAAATGAAGAAATCACATGTATGCTCTAAAAGAACAGAACGCCCTACACAACCGCCACATTTTCCTCCGTACATTCATCGCAGAGAAGATAAATAACTGAAAACATGTTAAAAAAACATCCCCCTCTTAACTACTGACATTTTGATCAAGCCTCTTATAAATTGGCGCCAGAATGTTGAAAGTGGTGCAAGAAACTAAAGCAGGGTCTGCAATCGAATAACGGCTAATTCTCGAGACGTTCGCTTTCTTCCCCATTTGGCCGCTAAAGTAGGGCCCTACGAGCGGGCGCTTGATGGGTGAACGGAAAAACGAGATAACTCGCCGGGAGAATTTCACGAATATACTAAAGATCTGGCGCTCTTTCATGGAAGAAAAATCAAAGCATCTGTCATCTGAAATCTCAGCGCAATCGGAGTTGTTCAATTCGTTTAGATAATCTAATAGATCTTAATTAGGGGAATCCAATGGGTTATTTTACTGGATTCTATTCAGCGCCCCTTTTTCCTAGTCACCGCCCTTAAAGGACTGTAAAAAGACTATTTTGCCCTTTCTAATTTAAATTTCTTTTTAAAGTCAATTTTCCTTACAACTAATCTGATATCGCAATCAGACATCCAAATCAGATTCAAACATAACAAAAAATTAAAACATTCAATGAATCGAACTCAATTCTAATATATGCTATTTTTCTATCCGAATAACCTATTCGAATAAAAAATTCGAATAAAAAATTAAAACATAACCTATTCGAATAAAAAATAATTCTAATAAAAAAATATTAATTCTAATTTTCAATTCGAGTTTTTTTTACTCGAATATATGCTATTTTTCTATCCGAATGTTATCCGAGTAACTCAATTCGAACTCGAATAATTCGAATAAAAACTCGAATAAATCGTTTTCTGTTCGAAAACGTCGATTTCAGGCTCAGAAACACCAAAATTCCCTCAGATTTTGGGTTACTATGTTTAATAAGCACGAACCCATCAATTAACACCTCATTTCGACATGAAATTTCAGTCTAGCGGATCAAAATGATAATCAAACACTTCGATTTTTTTTAAACCCGAATCCCTTTTTTAAATTAAAAACCCTTGACTCCCTTTTTTTAATTCCACACAAAAGTAATCCTATTTAACAAAAGACTCCGGAATCGAATTCTGAGAAGTTGAGAAATCAGAGGCGGAGTCAGAGCCAGATGTGCAAGGTTCTGAAATCGGGTTTTCGAACCGTACCGGAAATTTTAGTGGTTTAACCGCTATAAAATCGGAACCAACCGGAGTAAAACCGGTATCTCTATATATAACAAATATATATTTTATAAATAATTTAATCAAAATATCAAAGAAAAATATACATATTTTTATGAATTTTTCCCAATTAATAATTTTATAAAATTAAGTGGCAAATTAAATAAAACTAAATTATGTAGGGGTTAAAAATTAATTGCAATATGGGATGTCAAGTATTAAAATTTATCAATTTGGGTCAAAAGTAAAAAAAAAAGAAAATACTGGGCTTATTACGTAATTATAAATTAAAAATGTATGTGTTGGGTAGTATTTGAACCCAACCCACTAACGAAAGTAACATATCACTTTACCACTAGACCAGACCAACATATTCGTAAATTTGCTCTTTTTTATATTACTTAACAATAGTTAAATATTTAATTTTTTTAAAAAATGTAGACCAGACCGGAACCGGACCGGCTTTCCGACTGGTTTGCCGGTTTTCGGCCGGTCCGGTCCAGTCCGGTCTTAAAAACCATGAACAACAGTCGATGATATCCTTTTTAATATTCAAGTAATAAAGCACAATATAGTAATAACATGAATTATATATTTGGATTGGAAAGCTCGAACTTTTGTCGAGCATTAAATAACAGTTTACATGCTACTTATTATTTACTGATTGAGAGTAACCAAATCTGATTAAACGTAATTTGGCAACTATAATGAATATTCCATGTGGGTTTTCGGTGTCGATGCACAAGGGTGCAGTGGGGGTTTAGCGCTACTGTGGGATCGAAATCTGGAAGTCCGAATACTTTCTTACTCTAACTTTCATATTGGCGTTGATATTGTGGTTGACAATCCGGATAAGTGCTGGAGTTTCACGGGCTTTAACGGAGATCCTAAAACTAGTGAAAGACGACATAGTTGGGAACTTCTCTACCATCTTAGTACGGATCGGATCGATGGCTTTGCGCTGGAGACTTTAATGAAATACTCGATTCAGAGGAAAAAATGGGTGGAAGACCACGACCGGCACGTCAGATCGAGGAGTTTCGTAATACTTTGATAAGAGCAGGGTTGATCGACTTGGGCTATGATGGAGACTCATTTACATGGTCGAACAAATCGGAGCACCCTTTCACGATTCGCGAGCGGCTTGACAGAGCATGTGCCACTTCGGCCTGATTGTCCGTCTTCCCAGATTCGACGGTCCGTCATCGTACCATTTTTTCTGAATCATGCAATAATTATCAGCAATGAACGGAGAGCTTTACCCATGGAACAAAATCGATGACCATTTCGGTTTCAAGCTCGTTGGACTCGGGAGCAACACTGTGAGGAGATTATTAAGGGGAATTGGCAGCCGAATGATGCAGTTCATGCATCGAATATCTCGAATCTTATGTCATGTAGTAGGACAAGGTTGAGCGCATGGAGTAAAAAGCACTATCACGCAGTACGTAGGCGATTACACCATCTTGAGGAGAAGATTAACCGCATCCAAGCGGGCCATGTCACGTCGAGCAGCAAAAAAGAAGAAAAGGCATTAATCCAAGAATACGATAATATCCGGAAGCAGGATGAGTTATACTAGCTCCAGGGTAGTAAAATTGATTGGCTGAAAGGGTGGAATCGAAACACGAGCTTTTTTCATCGCCCAGCGTTGACACGTCAAAAAACAAATTGAATATGTCGTCTCCGTAACAAAACAGGCGCATGTGTGAGTCGGCTGTCGATATTGAGGGGGCCGCTCATGAGTATTTTCAGAGTTATTCTGTTCTCAATGTCCAACTTCGTCAGATATTGATACGGCTACTCGAGCAATCCCCGCCAAAGTTATGAACGTGATGAATGAGGTCCTTCTACGGAAGTATACTATGGATGAGGTTCGTGACGGGCTCACAGGTATGTTCCCCCATAAATCCCCACGCCCAGATGGCTTTTCGCCAATTTTTTATCAAAAATATTGGAATTTTGTCGGTGAAAAATCATCTCAATTCATACTTGATTTCCTTAATCGTGGTTTATCGCACCTGACCTGCATGAAACTCACATTATTTTGATCCCAAAATGTACCAACCCATAGAGACTGTCTCAATTTAGGCCAATTAGTTTGTGTAACATACTATATCGTATTGCATCAAAATGTATAACGAATTGGCTTAAGCACTTCATGTTAGGAATATGCCCTCGAATGCTATACGAGGGTTAGATTGTATAGGGGATTATATTATTGATCATTCGACCTTTTGTAGAATAGATATTTTCGTGTGCTTAATGAATTATTCGTTATTGATAAGAGTTCTTTACTTAGCACCAATAAATGAACAAATCCAAATGTGTGGAGTTCAGTCACTGTTCTCAATGGGTACGAGAGAGGAAGGCACCAGTGGATTCTTAACCTCGAACATTAAAAGTCCGTAAGTCTGAGGCTCTAGTTGGGTGCTGGATAACCGATCACGGTTATTTGTTGTAGCACCCGGGTACTCGTAAGTATTAGGGACAATAAATTAGCATGAATGTTGAATGCAATTACGTGAATTCCATGCATTAATTTTTGGTGCTCGTGCGACTTATGTGCAGTTTGTGTGTTGAAATGCGTACATTTAATTTGTGCCGTGCGATTTCCCATTTAGTTAGGGATTTTCGAAAATTAGACAAAAGAAAATATGGGCTATAAACTAAATCTAGAATTAAGACTAGAAGTGGGCTAGGGACACTAATGGACCGAAAGTCTAATACTAGGCCAAAGCTAAGGTGTGAGTCATACACCTAAATCTTAATGGGCTAAGCTTAGAGGTTGAAGCCCAAAAATAATTAAAAGGACTAATTGGGCTAGGTATGGAAATAGAAGACCCAAACCATTAGAAATAATTTTGAGACAAACCCTCCTTAAAATAAGGTATATTTCGTCCCTTGAGTCCCATCACCACCACATAAAAATAAACCATCATCTGAAACCCATTTGAAGTCCACGAACTCCATTAGCAAGGAACTCACGAAAGCTTAAGCAACGAGGGAGAAAAAGCCGAAATCACCCAAGCATTCAACTAGGTACAAGTCTTTACCCTAATTTTCGTATCCTCGTTTAGGTATTTCGGTACCTTAGGGGTTTAAACACGAAAATAAGTATTCCACATTAGGGGTTATGCGATTTTAGGGCTTGAAGGTATGCCGAACCTTAGCTCAGAGGTTTCAACGATTTTATTAACACTTCTTAGGGAGTATTAGACACGAAAAACAACTTAGATAGGCGTGTTTTTTAATTAAGCTCGGACTAACCTTGACCTTTGGGGCTTTAAGATGTTCGAATTGACCTTCAACCAATTTTGGAAAAAAATAGCCTCTTTGATCTTTAAAGATAGCGTTTCACGAATTAGAAAGGGTTTAGCGGGGTTGGACCCGTAAAAGACAAAGTTCGCGAACTAGGGAGTGGATCGCGAACTAGGTAGCTTGCATGGAATTTTGCGAGTAGGGGACTTTGCGGGTTCAACGTGTCGCGAACCCTAGTCCGCGAAGTGGTGTTCTGCGAATGGAAGATCGCGAATCAAGGTCGGCAAACCCGCGGAGTTGCAAATCCATGATGGTTGGCGAACTCGGCCATTTCGCGAACTTGCGCGCGTTTCACGGGCCGAGCAAAAAATTGGCGAATCTATGCAACAATTCGCGAATCCACGAAGCCGCAAAGTTAAGAAGCCGCAAAACCTACTTTGCGAAGTGAGGGTGGAGTTTTGCGAATCCATGAGCAACGGAGCTAATAAGTTGCGAACCACACTTCGTGAATTTCAGAGCCTTGCGAACTATGAGGAAAGCTCGGGAGGATGGCGAATTGAAAGATGGCGAGTTGAGGTTCACGAATCGGGTGTAGTTGGCGACCTCATGTACTTCGCGGGCTCAACTTGGCGAGCTCCACTTTACGAACACGTTTTGCGAACTAGGAGCATTTCGTGAACCAAGCAAGTTGGCGGGTCGAGTTCGCGAACGTGTAGAAGTTCCATTTTGCGAATCCAATTAAGTGAAGAATCCCATAATAATATAAAGTGTCAATTCGCGTATTAAGTTAGAGCAATTGACGAATTAGGAGTAAAGTAGATCACTTCGAACTCTAAGCCACGTAATAAAATTGGCGAATTCCGTAACTCCTTAAGATACAATTCGCGGACCATACTTAACCAATTTTAGCTAGATTTCACGGGTCTAACACTTCACGAGCTTCACGCACTTCGCGAGTCATGGGTAGGTCGCGAATCCAACTAGGATCCTTAGAATGTGTTTATAGCTTAGGAAAAATAATTGAAGGACTACTTAAATTTAATAGTCCTTAAAAATAATAACAAATATAATAGAGCAACCCTTAGGAATTTTAAAGTCCTTGTAAGTAACTAAATTAATTTGGGATACTAACCTTAATATTTTATGCCTAAGGTTTGGACTTAGGAAATTCGACGGGACAGTAGCTTTAGTCGACGGACGACAGGTAAGTAGAAATCCAACTACAACACATAACTTGCTTGTGTGTGCTTAGATTAATGTGATTACGTGCCTACGTGATTACGCGACTTCGTGAATTATCTGATGCGTATTTCCATGGTATGTATACTTGGCGTTAGATGCATTTCATGTTCATATGCATGCACGCTTACATATGGGAGGGATGTAGGAGCGGAGTATGCATATAACGTGTCGCCTGAGAGCGATTTATACATTGCCGATATGGGCATGTGATGTCGACTCACAGTTGGTCAAGGGCTGTCTCCTATGCTACCAAGGCGGCGTTTAGCGTCGTCGTAATATTATGTAAATAAATATATGTGAATGTATCACAGATACGATTTGGGCATGGCCCGTGGCGGTAAGGTGCAACGTGGAGGGTGCGACCTGAGGTATAAGTGACACAGGGTAGAACCCTGGTATGGGCAACCTCAGCATAGGCTACCAGCGTGAGCGACCGCCGGACTCGGGGACGACCGGGTACATATGGTGACCTAGGGGAACGATGTGTATCCTAGGGTTCCGCCATCCGGCGTGGACCGCTGTCGTATTGGTCCCTGAGAGGACGAGAGCTCATTGTGGTGCATAGGGAGATTAGCCGAGGCCCTGAGTACGTTAGTACGTGGTACGATGTGCATCGGCGCAGATCGCCTTTGCGTAGTGGTCTTATGCATCGGCGTGGACTGCCTTTGCGGGGAAGGGACACGTGCATACATGCATGAGTTTTGCTTACTGAGCCTCGGTGTCTCAATTCTTTATGTTATGTGTTGTAGGTACCAGCGACCACGGTACGTGATCACATTTCGAAGGCAAGGCCGACCTTTTGAAGCTTCGTGCTGCTTTTGGGGTGGACGTGTGTGTATGGACGACGACCTGTGAGGCCGGGCGCATAGGAGCCTTTTGTTGTGCCGACACACATTCACCGTGTAGTTAGGACATGTTTCGAAATTTAGCATTGGACATGTATTCTTTTGACGTGTATATACAGTGATTCCATTGTATAACTACCAATTACAACTCGCTAGGCACATAGGAATACACTAGAATAGGCAATTTAGGAAGTCGGGTCGTGACATTTGTCGATGACCTATCGTGTGCCGATGGAAGCGGAGGTCATGACTTGTGATACGAATCGAATCAAGGGATTGACTCGTTTCATGGATACTGACTCACGGGTCGTACGGTCCTGGCTTATTACTCAAGGAGTGTCAATGACCGATGACAACACTATAGTAGTCTGCGTGAACCTTAGACTGAAGGGGCTTTGACGGAGTTGACTTCGAAGTCTCGACTGTCACTGGTTCCCCTCGACCCGATTTGCTGTTGCATGGGTCAGCGGGCCAGATGCGATCTTGATGACGATTTGTGATTGCCGGGCTTAGACCGCCGAGTACGGATTCACAGTCTCGCAAGTAATCGAGATAAGTGTTCTATGAGGACGGTGACGGGAAATTACGAAATCCTTGGCCAATATATTGAACTAACTCATGTGAGACATGGAGGGTATTTTGGTAATTTGCCCCGTCTTCGTTTTAACATAGAATCGAGTTTAGTGAGTTTGACATGGACCATGGCTCTCACTTGGGGACACAGCTGAAGGGTTTATACGTAGCACTGTTATCTATAGTGAGATTCTGGGATAAAGACTGGATCAAAATTCGCACTCGATAGATTACAGTCTGGTACTGCAGGATTGGCTAGGTAACTATCTGGCTCTTGGCTTCCTCCCTTGCTGATTGAGTCGAACCTACAAAGTCGGGCTTAAAAAGGATCATCAACGTGTACTGATAAGGAGAGAAAGTGTTTGGGCCTTAACGGGCCTTGGGCCGTTGGGCCATGCATTAATGGGCCTCGGGCCATTTATTGGATCGAAGTTGGACTTCTTATGAAACTAACTTTAAGACTTGGGCTTGGCCAAGTGCTTAATGGGCTTGAGGATAAAATTGGATTTCTCCTTAAGCTAATTTCGAAATATGCCTTTGAGGGTATTTTCGAAATTTGCATATTTGATATAAATAAATATGGAATAAAATATTTGGAATTATATT
Source organism: Craterostigma plantagineum (assembly GCA_027422505.1). Classification (NCBI taxonomy): domain Eukaryota; kingdom Viridiplantae; phylum Streptophyta; class Magnoliopsida; order Lamiales; family Linderniaceae; genus Craterostigma; species Craterostigma plantagineum. Next base: position 34,980 of record JAPQWV010002094.1, on the reverse strand, counting down.
TATTTAAATTTCAAAATTAATTTAGGATTAAATTTCAAATTCCATACCATATTTAAATATACTTAGTTTGACTTGGTATTTAAGTTAGTTTTCTAATAATAGTATGTTTCCTTAAGTTTGGATTTGGAATCAAAGAGAGTAAGATTTGGCAAAAATCTCTCACACTTTAAGGACTAAGATATCGAAATCCAAGCCTTTAAATAGGCTAAGAATTTCGTGCTCCAAAGGTAGAGAAAAAAGAGGTGATTTTCGAAATCAACCAAAGGCACAAAACACACACCGAACGCACACACGTTTCTCCCACTCGACGGCTCAGTTCTCTCTACCATCTTCAAAGAACTGATTCCGTGGTACACTGGGAGGTCAGCGTGACGATCTAGTGCCATCCACTACCATCGACGAAGTCTTGAAGAAAAGGACGGGGAGCTGCCACTCGCGTCAACTGATAATTCTCTGTGGGTTTGACCCGCCCTATTGCATGTCTATGTGTTACTATTCTGATCCGAGCTACGAGGGCATAATGGGGGAACCCGGAAATTTTTTGTTCCGCACCGCATTCGGGGACGTGGCGTCTCTGGGAGACACCGAGAACCCAACAGTTGTATCAGAGCGGGCGGTCGTGATCGGAATCATAACGTGTTTAAATTGAAACAAGGAGTGTGGGAGACGATCGAAACGCCGACGCGGTTCGACCGTTGTTGGGCTGCCCGGTGCATCGTTTGCCAACCCACAACCATCAACTCGTGCGGTCGAACCGATGAGAAACCACGGACCGGAGCGGGACCCGTGCGACGGCGGGATCCGGGACAACCGCGCGTTGCGCGCGGGCTGCGAGCGGTGCAGTGACGCTGTAGCCGCGGGATCGGGCTGCTTCGAGCAGGCCCGATCCACCTCGTATTCCGGAACCGGGCCAGCCGTGGTGGCTTAGGCACCGGGCCTGGGCTGCGCCACCACAAAGGGCGGCGGCACCGCAGTCGTCCGCGACTTTGGCCGCAGACTGTGACCACGCGCGCGGTGAGCGCTGCGCAAGACAGCCGCAGCAACTCTGGCTCGGCTGGAACGCTGCGGCGGTGATCTCTCCCAACGAGGCTCCGGCACGGATGGCTGAGGCGACCAAGGAGTCGCTGCAGTTTTCTGCCCGAGATGAACATGCGCGCGTTGCGCACAGCGTGTCGTCGACGGCGGCACGGCTGTTCCGGCTCAGCCGGGACTCCCCGCCGGTGGCCTTCTCCGTCGTGTCTCTCCAGCGTGTTTTGACGGCTGAGTGATTTGAGTCGCGGCAGCTGCGTTAGGGCTTCACTCTCAAAGTCTTAACGGGCCTTTTAATGGCTTGGCCCGTTTGAGGCCCAATTTTCGTTTCTTTTCAAAATCACGTAATTGTCAACGTACTCGTTATGAATGTGATTTAAGGCACACTTGCAGGTTTAGAAATTTGGTTTCTGGGTCATTTGTTAAGGGTCACGTCCCCCCGGGTTGTATTTGTTTTATACGGGTTGTTCGGGGGCAAACACGAGGGCCCATTTGATGGTAGACAACCCCCTGGCGGTGACAAGATGGTGGACGTTCGGTGACATTGAGACCGTTCGAGTGACGAAGGACGTTTGACGACTTCATGACCCGTGCGACAACCTGAGTTTTTTTGAATACGCGTGTAATAGGAATAAACTAGAAATAACCCACTTGTGCTGCCTTGTAGTTTATTTTCCTAGGGTTAATTTACTACCTACGTGCGTGTTGGTTTTTAAAGTGATATGCATGTTCAATGTACTGTTATGTGATATGGTTTATTCTCCCGTTTGATAAACACTAAGTGTGTAAAGGAGTTGGATTCATGTCTTCTATCATGCTCGAGATGTCTAGTGTTGGGGAGTTTTGTGATATGTTTCGCGTAAGTTGGCGCCGTATATCCCGCCCCAATGTTAGTGTCTCGGGTGCGTCTTGAACGCCGCTAGTCATACCAGTCCGCCCCCACGAAGCGTGTGGCAGCAAGGGGCTGTACATTTTGTGCGATTTGAGCATAAGTTAATAGGTCACACTTAGGCAGTTATACCCAATAAGCAGGGTTAGTCGTGAGGGTCAATGACTGAGACAAAGATAGTTGAAACTCTTATTGGTAAGTTCACGTTTGACGTGACTTCGATAAGATTAGATGAGCCAAATATTGCGTTAAAGGCTGAGGCGAATCTAGTTGAGTCGGGCACATCAACTGCACTATGAAACTTTCAACGAGGTTACCGAAACTCTTCTCGGGAGGATAGTGTTTTCTAGAAAAATAGTGGGAGTCAAGCGAAACGAAAAGTCCTTGTTTGCGCTTGATGAATGATAAGATAAACCTAATTAGATCGTATTTCTGCAGCTTTACGTTTCTTTATATTTATTGCGATGACGAACATTATTACTATGCTGCTTGAGAGAAAATATTTGGTTGGACCAAACTACGTGGACTGGCTCCATAACCCGAGGATAGTCCTAGGTACGGAGTCATTAACTTATGTCCTCGATTCCCCCGTACCGTAAGTCCCAGGGGCTGATGCGAGTGACGAAGACCGGGCTGCGTATGCCAAGTGGCAGATTGACGAGTCAAAGGTCAAGGGCTATATACTTCTTTCCATGAGCAATGAGTTGCAGCGCACTCACTCAGAAATGGAAGTGGGTGCCATTTTGCTTCATTTGATGAGTTTTTTGGCGAATATTCCAGGAGTGCTCGCTATTCCTTTACGGAGCAACTATTTCATTGCAAAATGGCTGAGGGTAGTGCGTCGGAGAGCATGTGCTCAAGATGATCGATTGGATCAAAAGACTCGAGGCACTAGACTTTATCATGGATAATGAGCTCTAGAATGATCTGATACTTCAGTTGCTCCCACCTTTCTTCAATTGGTTCATTGTGAACTTTAATCTGAACAAGGCCGAGATGACGTTGACTGGGTTGATGAACCAGTTGTCGGCGGCGCAAACTCAGATGAAGAAGGTGAAAAGAAAGGAAGTTGTTTTTGTCGTGAATGCTAAGACTCGGGGATCGAGTAGAAAGAAAAAGTCGGACAAGCCCACTAAGCCCCAATTACGAATTTCGAAAGGCAATTTCAAGAAGAACGAGTTCAAAGGCGCCAAGCCGACAGACAAATGCCTTCACTGCAATGAGCTTGGCTATTGGAAGCGCGATTGCCCAAAGCTAGCCGCCTTAGGTAAAGAACTTTACGTTTTAGAAACTAATTGTTCTATGACAGTATATTCCACTTCATGGATCTTAGACTCGGGAGCTAGTGCTCACATCTGTGTTTCGAATCAGGGTCTGGAATGAAGTAGGAAGCGGACATAGTGTACCGACGATCCACATTGGATCAAGAACTCTCGTTTTATCTACTAGACATAGTTTACTGCTTTCCGATTGTTTAGTTTTGCCCAAGGGGCTTAAGAATATTGTTTCTATTCCCATTTTGAGCGAAAACGGTTACGAGTTCCATTTTAGTAATAATATATGCAATACTTATTTTGGGAATAATTGCGTCGGAAGTGCAAGTTTACTGAATGGATTATATTATCTAAATGTCGAAGATAAAATAAAAACTGTGAATACAATCACCAACAAACGAAAATTTGAGTCGAACTCGAGACTGCTGGCATCTTCGACTCGGTCACGTTGGAGAACAGAAGATTCTCGAGTTGGAGAAAAATCGGCATTATAAAGCCGCTTGGGTCTGATCCCTATCCGACTTGCGAATCTTGTATCCTTGGAAAGATTACCAAGTCGCCCTTAACAGGGACTTTGGCGAGAGCCGCAGAACTTCTCGGTTTGATCCACACGGATGACTGTTCGGGGTAGCGGCTCGCGGTAACTTCCATCATTTCATTACCTTAACTGATGATCACTCTTGCTTCGGCAAGGTTTATCTCATGAAGCACGAGTTTGATACTTTTGAATGGTTCAAAGAGTACAAGGCTTTGGTGGAAAACCAGACTGGAAAGAGCATCAAAGCCGTTCGATCAGATCGAGGCGGAGAGTACACGAGCCTCGAGTTTGACGAATTCTTGAAAGAGAACGGGATCATTTCACAGATGCACCGCCCGGACACCACAGTTGAACGGTGTGTCCGAACCAGTGTTTTAAAAAGCGTATAGCGTGTCACGTCGCGTTTTGGTTCCGATAGAGCGTAGCGTAAAAAGCGTAGCGCACTGCGTAAGTATTTCGGGCAGTCCACTTATAATCTAAAAAATTATAATATATGATAATTATGAAAGCATAGTTAAATTAACTAATATGATATTAATTATCACCAATTTACAAAAATTAAACTTATAAATGTAGTATTTAGAATATAATTCTTATGGATATGGAAAAATATAAGATATGCATGTCATTTTGATCGTTGCTAACCAAATAATAAATTAGATAAATTCATTTATTTTCATCACATATAGATTACATAAATAATATGTCCTTTTGTTTTTTGCGGAAGTAATTAACAACTCAGAAAAAATTGGAAAACTTAAATAAAAAAGAAATGTTAGTAAATAAAATTTGGAACATGGCGTATGGTAAAAAAAAATATATCTCAACGACGTACGTAGTAGTCATATCTTTGCCACTGAAATCATCACGTGCAGTTAGATCAGATATATTATAATTAGAGATATTATTGTTAGTAAAAGAGCCTAGTATATAGATAACCCACTTTTCTGATAGGATAATGGAGCCGTACGCTTTTTTTTTCACGCATCGAAGCATTTTCCATTTAATTTACGCGAAAACGCGCCTTGTGGCGCGCGACATTACGCCTTTTAAAACAATGGTCCGAACGCAGAAATCGAACTCTGTTGGATAAGGTTCGATCTATACTGAGCTATACGGACCTGCACATATCATTGTGAGGTCCAGCCCAGTTGACAGCGGCACACATTCTGAATAGATGTCCTACAAAGTCTGTCGATCGTATTTCGTTTCAGATATGGATAGGACGAAGACCGAGCTTGAATCACATCAGATTTTGGGGTTGCCCCGCAGTCGTGAAAAAATTCAAGACAGATAAACTGGAGTCGAAGGCTGTGATAGGACGTTTTGTCGGGTATCCTGAGGATTCATGGGATACCAATTTTACTTCCACAATGATCAGAGAACCGTTGTAGCCCTTCAGGCCCACTTTCTCGAAGAAGAGTTCGTTCGAGAAGGTGGAGCGGGTCGCGAAGTAACTCTTGGAGAGTCGCCAGAAGCGCTTTCACAGACTCCAGTGTCAGATGACAGCGTAGAGCAGTCCGAGACGCAACCTGAGTTGTGCCAGGTCGAGTAGAGTATCCCGCCAGCCTGAGAGATACGGGATGGTCCACTCACCGTGGACGAGCTTCATCAAGGGCGATTGCGATGCTTTTTCGAGAGGACCGAACAGATGATCAAAGCAGGACGGGTTTTCCTCCCGATCTTGGTAAATGGTCAAAGCCTAATCGTGGTTTTATCAAATTAAATTTTGATGGTGCTATTCACAAGGAGAGAAAGGGAGCGTCAGTCGGTGTCGTTGCTCGTGGTTATGAGGGTCATTGCACTAGGTGGTGGTCGAAATTCTTTCACGGAGTTTTTGAGCCTCAGACAATCAAAACAATGGCGGCGCGATTGGATTTTGAGGTTGCACATCAAAGGGGATTGCTGCAAATTGTTACCGAGGGGGACTGTCAAACAGTGATTTCGAAACTCACAAATAGAAGTATAGCATACTCTGTGCGGGCTGCATTCTCAATGATTGCGTCTCTATGTTACCGTTTTTCTCTTCGGTTTATTTTTCATTTGTTAAGAGAGAATATAACTCGGTAGCTCACTATTTAGCTAAGGTGTTGGGATTTGATAGCAAAGGATGTTCTTCGCCGTCCCAAGCTATGGCGAACCTTTATGTTCCAATTTTGTTGAATTAAATTTTTTTACTTTTTTATTACTTTCAAAAAAATGAATATTCTATGTAACTAATTTGAATTTCATCCGAATAGGTCAATTTAGTAGTACAACATTCTGTGCCGAAAGATCAGACAATGCGTGCGCCTCAATAATAGAGCATATAGATATAAACAATCGTGCACTAAAACATGTGTGGTATAATATATAAACTAATATTTCCTGCACCCTCTATGTGTGTGCTATATCGTTCATGTTATTGTTGAACGTTCGATCGATTACAGATAGATTATAATCAAGTTGCGCGCAAATTTGAAATACATAAACACCAACAATTTAAGGTGGTTCCGATTGACCAAGATCGATCAATCCTACATCCACGAACCAAAAACTCTGGATTATATTATTTCTGGCAAAGATTACAAGCACTCTCACTCACTTCTCACTCTCAAAGATTACAGTGTTTCACCGCTTTTTCTAACTCAAAGAAAGATGAACAAACGAAGAAGACGAAAACGAAATCAGCTTTCTGATAATTTTCGTTTTCCAGCTGTTTTGCCTTTTATACCAACCTTGTTCTTCAACTATCGTGCTTAGCAGGCTTGTACTGAGTGGCTATTGTACAAGAACTGCAGTAGAAAACTAATAAAATCGCTGCTGTATCAGCAAATTATCTCAAGAGCCTTTAGTGGTCGCACTACAGCACTTAACAGTTATTTTATATTTTCATCTTTTTACAGTCTATAATGTTTGATGAGATATTATTTTAAACATATCAAATGAGAAATTATTTGCTGGATATGATTATAATAAATAAAAATAGAGTGAAATGATAAATTATTCAGACTGGTGATATTTTAACTACATAAAGGATAAAATTGTAATTGAATGACAAAATCCATGAGCCTTAATTAAATAAAAGCATACTTCATATTAATCTTAGTTAAGTATATTAAAAAGAAAAATTAATTTATCACCAAATTAAAGGAAAATAGTAATTAACTAAAAATAGAAGTGCAAATAGTAATTAGTTAAATATAGTTGGTGGTTTTCTTTTAATTTTCATATTTTTGTATTTAATCTAAAACGACACACCAACTTTGTGACGGTTTTTAGTAAGCCTTAAGACTTAATATAATTTAAATATACTAGCATATTAAGCACACTAGAATGTGTGTGCCCTAATAAATAAAATATATAATTTTATATGGTCAAAAAGTTTATCTGTAATAGATACTAATTAATTCTAAAATGAATAGTTTGGAAACATGAGAATAAAAAAATAATTTAAAGAAAATAATTAAAATAAATAAAAAAAATCGAAGGACTAAATTATAAATTGACAAGTGACATAGCAAATTGTAGTTATCGTGTATATATATATACACGATAACTACAATTGGTCCACGTTCATTTAAGGGTCTTTCACATAAATACCCATTTGCATAAAATCTTGTAATTCAGTACCCTGTCAGTATTTTTTACATGTAGGTGCCTAAAGAATAAATTTTTTGCACATAGGTACCCGATCCGCTGTAGGTACGTCATATAACACATTTAGGTACCCTATAGCAACGTATTGTGGTACGTAATACGTTGAGAAAATGGTACGTCATATATAACACACTAAGGTACCATATAGAAACCGTATAGGGTACCATTTAAACGTGTGACGTGGTACGCAATACACACAAAAAGGTACGGCAAGACTGAAAATTGGTACAAACAGTAAAACGGGTACCTATCTGGACATAGTTACTGATTTGTAAATTTTTATTCAATTGGGCGATGTATCTTCATTTAATATATATATATATATATATATATATTATAGTAAAGAAAACATAAAATACAATTTAAAAAAATCATTGTGACCGACCATGTTATGCCACTCAAACAACTTCAGGATTGTGATTAATCCCAGAGTGCGAAGGTCCTACACTCCACCCAACTAGTCTGATCACTTGCAGAATTTGAACTTACGACCTCTTATTTGATAATTACTTGCCCATCTACTAGAGGAAAATAAAAATAGAAATACAACAATTAACACGTCATCCACCTAGTGTGCCGGTAAGTCAATAGCCGTTGAGTCGTGACCAATGTTTTAAAACGCGTGTAGCGCAACACGTCGCGTTTCAGTTCAGATAGCGTGTAGCGTATTGCGTGAGTATTTCGGACAAGCCACTTATTATGTTGAAAAGCATAATTTATAGCAAATTATTGATCATAAGCACATTATTTAGCTTTGGGTTTATAATATAGTATATATTCCAAACAATAAAAATATAAATACAAATATATTTATATACGTACATCATATTTAATAGTATTTTTAAATTTAATTTCGCTCTCATCCGGTTGAAGCACCACTAAAAATATTGAAAAATTAATCAATAATATTTAGGAACCTAAAAAATATAGTATCTGAAAATATCGAAATATATTTTGTTAAATATCGAAATATTCAAATTAATCAATGATTCTTATGAATATCGAAATATATAAGATATGCATGTCATTTTGATTGTTGTTAAATAAAGAATAAATTAGATAAATTTATTTATTTTTATCACATAGATTACATTAATTAATTGCTTTTTATGTTTTGAATGGAAGTAATTAAGAATATAGAAACAAATTTGAAAACTAAAATAATAATAATAATCATTAAAGTACTGTGCCCGTCATATTCATAACATCTCTACCCTCATGTCGCAATAATTAGTGTCATTGTACATCTCTGCTCTCCGTCGTAATAATAAAGTAACTGTACGCTTTTTTATCACGCGTCGTCGCGTTTTGTGTTAGCTTTATGCTATAGCGCGCTTCATCGCGCGCGATTCTACGCCTTTTTAAACACTGGCCGTGATATCTATCCTGAATTGTCAAAGAAAGAAAGAAAAAACTCGTGTCATTTCTCATCTTACAATTCTCAGTCTGACCAATCATTTTGTTGCGAAATGGACAGCAAAACGATACTAGAAATGACTGTGAGGATAAAATGAACACGGCAATTTACGTGGAAAACCCCTTTTTGACTTGGGTAAAAAACCACGGGCGAGGTAGAAATTTATTGCTGGGGGTAAAAATAGGGGTTACAACCTCTCAATCTACCAAGGAGAAAACACTCACTATCTCTCTTTATAGTTGGAGCAATACCGGACAAACCCTCTATTTTTTTTTCTTTCTCCCTCTCTCTTTCTTTTTCTCTGGTTTTGGTGTTTTCCGTGCTTTTCCTTTGCTCTAATGCTACCTATTTATAGGCATAAGATAGCACATGATTATGCAAGCACTTAGGTCACTAAATAATAAGAAAATTAATTCTTCTTATACTAAAAACGTGTGACCCTACACCCATGTGGCTCTGAAGACTTTTAATGTCGACAATCTCCCACTTGAAGATTTGATTGAAGCTCAATCAGATCTTCAACCATTCTTCTAGCTCACCATTGCATGTTAGTTATGCTCGGTGAATCCACAGGATGAATGACACCATATAAACTTGCCCACGGTAATTGCCTTGGTCATGTAGTCTGTCAGATTATCCGCAGTGTGAACTTTTTGCATGTCCATTGTTTCCTCTTCCACTTGTTCACGAACAAAGTGGTATTGGACCCGGATGTGTTTGGTTCTTGAATGATGCTGGATTCCTTGCAAGATGCAACACACTGGCTATCACGATAGAGAACAATATTCCCCTATTTGTGGGCGAGTTCTTCTAGCAACATCTTCAGCCATATTGCCTCTTTACTGAATTGCGTAACTGGGACATATTCTGCTTCCGTTGTTGACGTTACAACGATGGACTGCAGTTTTGAAACCCAGCTTACGGCACCGCCAACAAGATTGACCACATATCCGGTTGTGGATCTGCTTTTATCAAGTTCAGCTGCATAACCTGCATCAACTAAACCATGGACAGTTAAATCTGTACCTCCATAACATAAGGCAAGATCCGAGGTTCCATTGATATATCTGAGAATTCTCTTAACAACACTCTAGTGCTCCCGACCAGGATTGGACATGTATCGGCTAACCACTCCCACTGCATGGGCAATATCTGGTCTGGTGCAGATCATTGCAAACATTAGATTTTCTATAGCCGATGCATATGGCAGTCGAGACATCTCTATCCTCTCGTTTTCATCGGTAGGACACATCTCGGAGGATAGCTTGAAATTAGCAGCGAGAGGGGTAGATATTGGCTTACTATATTGCATGTTGAACCTTCGCAAGATTTTCATCAAATAATTCTTCTGGGAAAGCCAAATCTTTCGCTTGCTTATGTCTCGAGATATTTGCACGCCGAGAATTTTGTTTGCAGGCCCCAAGTCCTTCATTTCGAATTCACTAGCCAGTTGAGTCTTTAAGTCGGCGATACGACCTTTGTTGGGTCCTGCTACTAGCATATCGTCGACATGCAACAGCTACATGATGAAATCGTCATCGCCAAATCTCTTGAAATACGCACAAGGATCTGAATATAGCCTGTTGTAGTCAAGACTCATTATGAAGGAGCCAAATCTCTTATACCAGCATCGAGGTGCTTGTTTGAGCCCGTAAAGAGATTTGATCAATCTGCAAAACCAGATCTTCTTTTCCTTGTTCCTCGAAACCTCTGGTTGAAGCATATATATTTCTTCATCCAGATCACCATGGAGAAAGGCCGTTTTAACTTTCAGCTGCTCAAGATGCAAGTCGAATGTAGCACACATTGACAAGACCACCCTGACTGTTGTAAGTCGTACCACTGGTGAGAAAATTTTGTTGCAGTCAATCCTTTCTTTCTGAGCATAGCCCTTTACAACCAGTCTAGCACGGTAGCGCTCTACCTGGTCATCACCATTCCGCTTGATTTTGTACACCAATTTGTTGCCAATGGGTTTCCTTCCTTGCGGCAATGACACCAACTCCCATGTCTTATTTTTATAGAGAGCTTCCATTTCCTCTTGCATCGCTGAAATCCACAGACTCGCATCTGAATTATTCAGTGCTTCTTGGAAAGTGGTTGGCTCTCCATCCTCTCATGGCTTTTACTGGAGGAAATTTATGAATTAGAAGAAGCCAAGAGAAAAGCCAAAACCAAGGCTGAAATCCCCTTTTGCTATGAAGAACTGAATCAAAGCAACGACACTGAGCATCTTCTCAAGGGTTGGAGCCTTGAATCAGTTCAAGTTCTTGAAGACCATTCCAATAATAAGGAAGCTCAATATCAACATTCTGAAAATTCTCTCTATATACCCCCTATTGTTAGGAAAATAGAAGGGTTAAGAGTTCCTTTAGAAAAGTAGAGAGAGAATTTTGAAGCTGAAAAGAAAAAATTCCTAAAAGAGATGGAAAATCTCAAAGCTTCCCCCATCTCACAAGCCATTTCTCACGCCTCTCTCTCAACTGAAAATATCATTCTGAAAAGCGTGAAGAAAGAAAAAGCGCATTCAAAAGATAAAAAAATTAAAAATAATACCTTAAAAATTATAAATCTAATCCTGTTTCGCTTACGTCTACAGGGAGCGTAGGGCCAGCATTAGAGTCGAAGGCGGGAGTGTCTAGTTTAAAAATAGAGAAGGAGCCCGTAGATTTGAATGCATCTAAGAAATATCTCCTTCTGTACAAATAAAAGACACTCTTAGAAAATAAAAGAGTTGTTTCTTCTGTTCAAATAATTGCTTCTACATGTTCTCTTCAGCCGATCACTTTTAGAAGCACTAATTTCGAAACAGGCTCTACTTCAGCAATAAAAATCAATCATTCTAAGACAAATGCCTCTAGGAAGACCCGTAGGTAACAAGATCCAGATATAAAGAAAGCATATGGCGCTATTCATGCTGGTTCTAACCTAAGGTATTCCGTTAAGATCGAATCCCCCAAGCATATTAGGAGACTATCCAATGAAAAGATCTTTTCCACGCTCAAGCCTACTAAAGCATTTGTTTGCGCTGAAATTATTCTTCCCTGCAAGGTTCAGCCTAAATGTGTTCCTAAATCCCCGCCTAAAAAGACGAAAGCCAAAAAGGCCATGCCGCCTACAAAGAGAAAACCCAACTCAACTTCTCCGCGATTGACTTGGGTTGTTAAAGCTCCTACTAACACTAGTTTAGGAACCATATCTGAACCTAAGAAGAAATTTGCTAATCTGAGAGGACCCATTTATAAGTGGGTACCTAAAGCTCTTTAATTTGTTTTTGCAGATCCATCATGTTTAGTACCTTGACTCTGGTTGCTCCACACACATGATTGGAATACAAGAGATGCTGAGCAACTACAAAGACCGATCGAATGGAAAAGTCAGATTCGGGAACAACGACTCAGTCCCCATTCTAGGATTTGAGGATATCATTATTAAAAATCTGACAATCAAGGATGTCTCTTACGTCGAAGGTCTCCGCCATAACTTGTTCAGCATAGGCCAATTCTGTGACAAAGGATTCCAGGTGGTCTTTCATGATGACCGGTGCAGAATATTGGACTGTCCGAACAAAGAACTCCTCCAATGACTTCGGAAATCCAATCTTTACACGATTAATCTGATGTCCGTTCGGACCACAACAACTCTTTGCCTCATCTCCCAGATTACAATTCAGAGGAACAACTATGGTATCAACGTGTGTCTCATCTAAACACCAAAGCCCTTCAATGACTATCAACGAAAAAGTTGGTTCACGGTCTACCAACCATTATTCTACAAAAAGAGCATCAATGTTCGGCATATCAACTAGGAAATGAAGCGAGCGTCTCGCCACGTCAAACTAGTTGCCTCTACTTCACGTCCTTTGGAATAGCTACATATGGACCTCTGTGGACCTATGCAGACACAGAGTATTAGTGGGCGCAAGTACGTGCTAGTTATAGTTGATGATTACTCTCGTTACACATGGACGAAGTTCCTCCAAACTAAGGATGAGACAGGAGACTTGATAATTAGTTTTGTGAATGCTACTCAAAATTTGCTGCAACAAACCATTGAAGCCATTAGATGGATAATGGCACTGAGTTCAAGAACAAGTACCTCAGTGATTTTTATCAAAAACATGGAATTAGTCAGCAACTCTCATCTGCCAAGATGCCTCAACAGAACGGTGTCGTTGAAAGGAAGAACATAACTCTAGTGGAAGCCGAACGTACGATGCTGATTCATTCTAGCCTCCCACACTTCCTTTGGGCTGAGCAGTAAATGCCGTCTGTTTCACTCAGAACCGGATGGTGATTCACAAGCGCTTCGATAAGACTCCGTATGAAATAATAAACACGGGAGTACCCAATATTTCCTTCTTCAAGGTCTTCGGATGCAAGTGCTTTGTGGCGAATGACAGAGAGCAACGTGCTAAGTTCGACCCTAAAGCATTCGAAGCCACATTCGTCGGGTATTCATCAATTTCAAAGGCGTACCAAGTATACATCAAGTCCAACCGTTCAATCAAAAAAAGCTACAATGTCACTTTCCACGAAGTGGCAGAAATGGCTCCCGCACACCTCAGTTCAGGACTCGTACCTAACCAGTTGGCTTCTGAATACAATACTCAGAACCCATATTCACTGGTGTGTTGGCACAAAACCAACAAGAGATGGCAACAATTCAGGATTCAACGTCAGAAGAAGCTCTGAGACTTGCGTGAGGACTTGGACTCTCTCTTTGAGCCCGTATATTGTCCAAGCACTATTACGGATTCACCTTTAGTGGATCCCCCACTCGACGAGGCCGATGTACCAAGTCTTCAAATGTCCCCACCTCACCCGACTCAGAATTACCACAGATCACTGAAGAACCTATCATAGTCATTGAGGAAGTCTCATCAGAATCGCTCAATCCAAGTGAAGAATCAGACTTACTTCAACCTAATGAACAACCTCATATTTTTAAAATCTCGGTCCACAAATGACTGATGCATCTACTTCAGCCCTGCCACATGAGCGAAAGTGGACTCGGACACATCCGGATGATCAGATTATTGGTGATCTTTCAATTGGAGTAAGGACAAGACATCAGCACTGTCTCTTCATCTGCTTCTTAAGCCAAAATGAGCCAACCAATGTAGCAGACGCACTAAAAGATCCGGATTGGGTGATAGTTATGCAAGATGAGATCAACCAATTCGAGCGTCTTCAAGTGTGGACTTTAGTACCCCGTCCGCATGGAAATACCATTATCGGGATGAAATGGGTGTTTAAGAACAAAAAGAATGAAGAGTGGGAAGTGATTCGGAACAAAGCAAGGCTGGTTGCGAATGGATATAATCAACAGGAAGGCATTGACTAAGACGAAACCTATGCTCCTGTTGCCCGAATCGAAGCCATCCGCCTTTTCTTGACTTATGTGGCTCACAAAGACTTCAAAGTCTATCAAATGGATGTTAAGACTGCCTTCCTCAATGGCATGTTAAAGGAGGAAGTCTATGTCGCTCAGCCAGATGACTTTGTTGATTAAGAACATGATCACGTCTATCGATTGGACAAAGCTCCCTACGGACTGAAACAAGCCCCCCGTGCTTGGTATGATGTCCTGAGCGATTTCCTAGTGAAATCTGGGTTCATCTGAGGGACGATTGATACGACCCTCTTCATAAAATTGCATGACAAAGACTTGCTGATCGTCCAAGTTTATGTATACGACATCATCTTCTTGAGACTCCAAGTCAGGCAGCTCGAAGATGGCATCTTAATAAATCAGACTAAATACATCAAGGATATTCTGAAGAAATTCCATCAAGATCATAGCAAGCCTCTCAGCACTCTGTGTCAACAAGCTACAGGTTGGATACCGATCCCACTGAAAAAGCGGTCGACATCACACTTTATCACAGCATAATCGGCTCTCTTCTCTATCTCACCTCAAGCCGGTCGGATATTATGTTTGCCACTTGTCTATGTGCGCGTTTCCAAGCCGACCCTAAAGAATCTCACATCCTTGCGGTTAAGCGGATTCTGCGCTACCTCAAGGGCACCTCAACCTTAGGTTTATGGTATCCTAAGGGGACGAATTTCAAATTAGTTGGTTACACTGACGCTGGTTACGCAGGTTGCCGAATAGAGAAAAGGTTGGAAGATATCAACAAAGAGACGATACTGAGGATTCGTAGGTTCGTGAGAGAACAACCGCTCCTGATGGAATTGTTGGATGATATCGAGGAGCGACTGGAGCTGAGGAATACGCTCATGAACTTCGAGCATGTGTTGGGCTTGCGCAGGTCGTATTATGCCCGACGAGGACAGACAGCGCGAAAGAGAAATCAAGTACAAAGGTGGAGAATGTAGAATTTCATTTTTAGTTGTGCTTTGATTTAATTAGCTGTCCTTGTAATTAGGGGCTTTTATTGTATTTGTCCTTAGTTTAGGACTTAGTTTGTTATTTATACCAAGTATGTTTGGTATAAAATGTACAAACATTGTGCTTAATGAGAAGGTTTGAGAAATTGATCCGAAAGGCTTGCAATTCGATTCTAGAGAGAGAAACACAAGAAATCTTCTCACTCTGAGCGAAATCCTCTCTCGAGCTCAATAGTAAGTTTTCGATCGTGAGGTAAAGTTGAACAATCCTAATCGTAAACTTATGAATTCGAGTCTAGGATCATAGAGTTGATAAATCAGCACCTAACATCGGACATATCACCATGGGTAACAGTTATCGCTAAATCTTTTTCCTGCCATCGCACAAATATTCTTGTTGTTAAACACCTCGCAATATTATTTGTTAAATCTTAGCACGAGATTGTCGTCGCATAATTGACTTTTGCTGATCGGATTCACGACAAGTCCTTCAACATTAATAACATTTCTCAAGGCAGGAAAGCCGGTAGCTATTCAACTCCAAGCATTTACCTAAAGTCGGATTTTACATACGTTGGAGATGCTTTAAGTCTTCATCATTATAAAACATATTTCTCTCTCAAATTTTTATTTTACTCCATTCTTGTTCCTCCTCTCAATATTAGGATTTTGCTTTGTTTCTATACTCACATGAACGATCTCTACACATCTTGTGTAGTCAGTGTGAATCGTTGAGTTGCTGACGATCTGGTCGTATGTTTTGTTATTATTATTCATGTATTGTGAATGCATTTGGCTGTTCAAATTTCAAGATTTGTGAGATGAATTTGATGCACTTGTTTGTATTAAGCTCTGTTCATGTGATGTTTCTGCACATAATTTTTAAATTGAAAATCTTGGCTTATAGAACCTCTGATTGGTTTTAATGAATATGTCATCTAGTTGGAAGCAATATTTGTATGTCTGACGATTTCCATTAAGATATGAATGCTTTTAATATAATATGTACGAAGAGTTGCATCAAATATTGCTTCATGTTGATAATTCTGAGTTTGTGTTCTTCAATAAGGCTGTAGTAAAGTTAATAATCATAGTCTTGCGTGCAAGAATTGTGGTGGTAGGGGTCACTTTGATTGAAAAAATGCTTTAAGTTGATAAGATTTCCTAAAGGTAAATACGAACAATAACACTGGTACGGATCCTATAATAAAAAATAAAAAAAAAAAGAAATTGTAGAACTACCTAACAATAGAAACTCAGTTGGTTGTAAATGCATTTTTATAATAAAATACAGTTCAGATGGAACAATAGAAAGATCTAAGACACATTTAGTTGCTAAGGGTATAATCAAAAGGAAAAATTGATTTTCAAGAATCTTCTGCACCTCTAGTGAAAATGATATCTGTTTGTGTGTTGCTTTCTGTTGCTAACTAATGGGGTGTTCGGCTAGATGTAAATAATGTTTTTTCTATTGTGCATGTCTGAAGAAGTGTATATGGACTTGCATGAATGTTCGATTAACATGTATGTCGTCTAAGAAATCATTGTATGACATGAAAGAGGCCCCACGAAAGTGGGCAAAATAATTTTGAGGAAGGTCTTAATGACTATTCTTTGTTTTATAAAAATGATTTTGATAAGTGTTTTTATATGCCTGTTTATGTGGATGATATTAAGTTAGTGGAAATGAAACGAATGAAATTGCTTGTCATATTTAGAAATTAAATAATGTGTTTGGTATTAAAGATTTGGGTGAAATAAATTTTTCTTAGGAATAGAAATCATTAGAAATTCTAATGCGTTGCAGCAAAGAAAATATACATTAGAACTGCTTAATGAATTGGTATGTTAGGCTGTAAACCTAAAGTTACGCCAATGCAGTAATACCTAAAATTAGGTGTATTGTATAACTAAATATAAATATAATTGAAAAGCTATACCAAATTTGATGGTAAAGAAATCATTTATGTATTATATTATATTGTATTGTATTGTATTGTTTTGATTGTATTGTACTGTATTGTATTTATTTATCAGAAACCATGCAGAGAATCAACTAGTTTTATAATTGCAGCAATAAAATCGAAGACAAAAAACAACGGAAAATCCTATCCTACCTAGCTATGTTATTATTATTTCTCAGGGGCATGGTGGTCCAAACGAAAGTTGGCATGTCCTTTCTTTTTCCCGGCAGACTCAGGTACACGTGGAGGCTGTTGATGTGGCTGCTGTCGCTGCTGTTCTCAACATATCTCATCACTTCAATGTTCAGTCGTGGCATCAGATCATGAATGGATTCTGAATTCGTGGCATCAAACTTCAATGTTCAGTCTTGAGAAAGGTAAGTTACTGAAGGAGATTAATGGTGCATCTCTTACCCTGATCATGAAAATTGATAATCCTGCTACAGTTGTAGACATTAGGCCTATAGCATGGCTGCTTTGTGGCCGACTTAAGTCTGTTTTCCCAAGATAATTAGTGAGAACCAAAGTGCCTTTGTTTAAGGACGATCTGTTGTACACTACATTTTAACCAGCCAAGACTCCATTCATCGAACTGACCCATAGTTTGTCAGCTTTAGAAGCTAGATCCAAGATTTGATTTCCCAGCAGCGCATTATTCCACATTTCACAGTTTCACACCCCAACTTTTTTCCCTACAAACGACCTCCCAACTCACAAGTGCTGTATGCTTTCCTTCACTTCTACCGCTCCATACGAACTCATGACAGATTTGATCAATCATTTTTAAAACTGACTTGGGCATCAAAAATATAGCACCCAAGAATCCATGACTAGCAAGTAGAACCGAGTTGATCCAGCAACTTCTCCCTTCTGTTAGATGCCTCGATGACCAATGCTTAATTTGAGCTGCAATTTTCTCCACGAAAAATGGCAAGTGGCTTGTGACCATTTGGTAGGCGAGATGGACACTAAGTATTTCATAGGGAAACATCCTTGTTTAAACCCTGGTATAGCTTGCAAAGTCACCCATAGAACTCATTGACAAACTGCACAAAAAATATTGGATTTACTAGAGTTAGCTTGAAGCCCTGTGGCCGCAGAAAAATGCTCCAAGACACCTTTCACCAGAAACTGCTCCCGAGGTACCCTTGTATAACACCAATAAATTGACAAGTCGTAACTCCTTGCACATAGGATGAAATCTGAAATCCTTACGATATGATTCCAGCTATTTCAGAGATATATACTCCATAACAATGAGAAAAAGTAATGGGGAGAGAGGGTTGCATTGCCTAAGTCCACTTTTACCCTTAAATCATGTTCCAAGTTGGCCATGTAAGGATACGTTGAAAGAAGTATAGGTGATACTCTCCTGGAAACTGAGATGTACAAAAGAAAAAATTACTCCCCCTTAAGCGCATATTACTCCCCCTCAGATAATACTCAGCGAAAATTTATTTAAGGAGTAATTAATTTCAAAATAATATAGTAATTTTTCATTCTCCTTCTTAATTCATGTTTTCACACCCTAAGAGTCTTGACTCCCCTTCAAAAAGTGCGCATATAGTGTTAAGCAATTTCAGAAAGATATACATATTCCCCAAGATATGCATATGAGAAAGTAACACATATGACATAACAAGTAGAAACGCATATAATCATTTCAGCATATGTACATGAACCTTTACGCATGCATACGAAAATTGCGTAACCATATAAGTAAGAAATATTTCGCTTTTAACAATTTCATGCCAATGCAAGTGCAAATGCATTTGAAAATGTGCGAAATTCGCATGCATAAGAAAAATGCAAGTAAAATAAATGCAAAAATACGAGAAAAAATGCATGAAAATATGCAAAGAAAATAAAAGCAAAATTCGAAACATGAAAATAAAAGTCGCTTTCTTATTAAGGTAGTTTTATTATTTTTTTCTTAGTTATAGGTAAGTTTTTCTTATTTGTTTGAAATGACAATAAAAAAATTTAAAACCAAAGCATGAAAAAACATATGAACATGATAAAAGAATTAAATGCGTATATTTTTATTTTTGTAATTTCAGTTTTCTTTTTAATTTTCAAAAAAAAAATGAAGATGCAGAAAAGAGAAAAATGCATGAAAAGAGTTTTTTTTTCTTTTTTATAGCTATATGAGTAAAAATGCATGATTAATGTTTGGCAAATTTGGCATTTAACATTTCACCTCGGTTGCTAATGTACCAAATTGTAATCCTAAGAAAATTAATAGTGACTCATCCTAAAAAGCACCTTTAGGAAAAAGACGAGAAGGAATTTTGTCACCGATTTTTGCGTAGGTAGGGAATTGTTGTAGTTGGTCTGCCGCTCACCCTTATCATTGTTGCAAAACTCGCCTAGGCGGCCGAGTAGGCGGCGCCTAGGCGCTCGGGGGGCGTGACCGAGGCGAGTACCACCTAGTCGGCCAGTCTAGGCGTCAGAACCGACTACTCGGGCTAGGCGGGCCGGTTTGTCGGCCTAGGCGGCCGTGTTATGTTTTTTTTTCTATTTTTTATTTTTTTCTGAAATTTTTTTTATACCAAAAAATATTATTAAGGATATATTTTGTAGATGAATAAATCAAATATATATTTACTTTGGTAATTAGCATATAAAATAAAAAAATAAAAAATATGTATACCGCCTAATTTCCGCCTAGAAACCGCCTACTCCCCGCCTAGGCCGCCTAGGCGCTAGGGCCCCTGCCGGGCGCCCGACTAGCGCCTAGCGAGTTTTGCACATTGCCCCTATCATGTATGTGGAGCAACTATCATCGGAGTACCATACATAAGGGAAACCTGCAAAACTATCAGGACTTTGGTACCCTTTGTTGGATGACACGTGGTGTGCTAATATAATTGCAAGTGCGACAAGTGATACTATAAAACGAATACTTAATTACTATCACCAACGTGCGATAGGCAGTGGACCTATCGTTTGTAGTGCAGTAAAGTGAGTAAACGAGTATCGAACACGAGGAATAAACTAATTTCTAGTAATAACCTATCGACTCGATATCTAACCTAAATAAAGTGCGTAGGTTGTTTACGAACTATCCTAACAGATCAATCCTAAATCAACGAGAGACTAAGAGAATACGCCTAAACTGATAAGAGTACTTTGGATGATAAAGATGTGCTTGGGATTCGAATCCCGCTAGGTATTATTGCCTACGACAATGAGATATCGTTCCTACGTGGTTAAGACTAAATCGCAGTAATTTTCTACCCGCTCGCGAATTTGCTGTCGCCCTAAACGCTAGCGGGGATCTAAAATTCCGTAATTACTAACGGTGAGGATCGAGTATTTGCTTTCGCCCTATACTCGAATTGTATCTTCTACGAACGGCCTAATCGTTGTTTAGCTGTCACCCTAAACGATTTTCCATACATTCACTTTAACAAATAGACAAATTAAAGCGAAGAATCAATTTCATAGAACCATAGATAGTCAAAACACACAAATTCTGGGGAAGCATGTTCCTGTTGCCTAAGTCTGTTCTTAAAGGGTGGATCCTGTGGATGTGGGAATATCTATGGAATGGTAAGATAGGGGGCAACTACAATGCACTTGTGAGATGGGACATAGTATGTAAATCCAAGTCTTCGAGAGAGGTCTCAATATCAAGAACTGTGAGAGATGAAACTGTGCCTTACTTGGGAATCAAATTTGGGACTTAGCTTCTAAAGCGGACAAATTATGGGTCCGTTGGATGAATGGGGTCTATCTAAGAAATGGTGATTTCTGGAGTCATCAACCCCTTCGGATAGCTGTTGGTTTTGGCGAAAATTAACAAGATTAAACTGCTATTTCAAGGGGGATACCAGAATGGTACTTGGATACATACAAAGAATGGAAAGTATACTACTACATCAGGCTATGTTTTGCTGATGGGAGAAGACAACCATTGGAATCCCTGCTCGATCATATGGAATAGGATGAATGCACAAAAGCATAGCTTTATTATGTGGCTTGCCTTTTGGAAGAGACTATAACATTTGATAGGATTCGGGCTTGGAACATTGACGTGAGGAATGCAACCTGCCGGCTATGTGACCGGGATGGGGAAACTATTTCACATATTTTCTTTGAATGTGACTTTAGTAGGCAGGTTATTGGGGATCTCGTAGCATGGATGCAGACAGATCCTGCCCCAATACAATTTGAGGCCTGGAGGTATTGGATGTTATCCATGTCTAGGAGGAGAGTGTGCGTGATATCGGATCGAGGCTGCCTGTTATGTAGCAGTTGTGTACTTCATTTGGAAGGAGCGTAACTACAGGGTCCATGAGCCTGACAAAGTAAAGAGGCTGCCTGGCATGGTGGCGAAGGATGTTAGTAGAGATTTTTGCTGGCGTATTCCCGTCTGTTGCAGATCCCTTAAGTCAGCCAAGGATAGGGCCTTGTTTTGCTGATGGGAGAAGACAACCATTGGAATCCCTGCTCGATCATATGGAATAGGATGAATGCACAAAAGCATAGCTTTATTATGTGGCTTGCCTTTTGGAAGAGACTATTAACATTTGATAGGATTCGGGCTTGGAACATTGACGTGAGGAATGCAACCTGCCGGCTATGTGACCGGGATGGGGAAACTATTTCACATATTTTCTTTGAATGTGACTTTAGTAGGCAGGTTATTGGGGATCTCGTAGCATGGATGCAGACAGATCCTGCCCCAATACAATTTGAGGCCTGGAGGTATTGGATGTTATCCATGTCTAGGAGGAGGTGCGCGTGATATCGGATCGAGGCTGCCTGTTATGTAGCAGTTGTGTACTTCATTTGGAAGGAGCGTAACTACAGGGTCCATGAGCCTGACAAAGTAAAGAGGCTGCCTGGCATGGTGGCGAAGGATGTTAGTAGAGATTTTTGCTGGCGTATTCCCGTCTGTTGCAGATCCCTTAAGTCAGCCAAGGATAGGGCCTTCCTTAACTATTTATGCTGTAATGCCTTGGCTTAATTGTGGTTAATTATGGTGAATGTGTGTAGGAATAGATGAGACTGTCTTAGAAATGTGTCAGGTGTGAGTTGGATGTGAAACGTGAACTACGATGATGTACTAATTTCTATGTGGTAATGAATTTATCCTTACCAAAAAAACACACAAGTCAAGATAAATATATGTCTTAAATACGAATTAACCTAGCATTCATCTACTCCCAAACACATAAGGAATTAGGCTACTCATAATTGACGGGAAAACAACGAAAGAAATAAGGAACGAGGAGGAAAGATTCATGATCTTCATGTACTGATGACCTGGGATGGTAGCGTAGATGAATCTTCGTTCTTCGTTCAATTCGGCGTGATTGCATCGTTGATCCGTCTCTTGCGCTTCTCGAGGTGAATTCTCCGTTCTTGGCGTCTCTATTTCGTCATTGATGTGTTAGGGTTATGATATGAGAGGTGTCCCCTTTTTCTGAGTCGAATTTGGGCTTTAATAGTGAAATTCGACACCTTCACGGCCTGGGACATGGGCCTTCACGGCCGTGACACTGTCTGGGCACAAAATGAGCTCAATGCCGTGTGTCACGGCCTCGTGCAGTAGTGTCACGGCCATGACACTTTTAACAGCCTTGCGACAATTGTGTATTTCTCTCAGATGGAGGGGTAATGTCCGATTGACCTAAAATTTTAACCATAGATAGAAGACTCTCCTGTCTTGATTCTGACCAAAGGGATTCTCAATCCGAGGTTTAGATTGGAATATATGACTTTATAATGCTGCTGCTTTGGGTCACGACCTGGTGCAAGAAGTGCCACGGCCGTGACTGAGTTGAATCTTGGCTTCGCACAATAGTCACGGCCTGATGCATAATGTCTCACGGGCGTGACGTTTTCCTGTCAGCGTCGTAACTTGTCCGTTTTGCGTTGTTTTGCTCCTTTTTCGCTCCTTTTCGCTCGATAGACATCGTAAGGTCCTACAATATGCAAAGAGGTGTGTAAATAGAGTATATAAATGCATGAAACAATGAAGAATACTCTATTATGACCCAAATAACTAGTACAATAAATTTATTACTAGACGTTTATCAGTCCTCCCTTACTAGCAGAAAATGCGATAGGATTGAACCGTGTGTGATCCTAAGTTGGTTGATGAAGTAGTCTTAGGAATCCATTTTTGTTTGGATTTTGTGACTTATTATTCGACATAGGAGTCCACTTTGGTGCGATTTTACATGGATATGAAAATTCAGCTTTAGAAATTATTCTCATAGAATATGTACTCAAAGATTTTCTCTTTACTCAGTCGAAATAAATGTTTTTCAGAATAAACTTGGACTGGATTCTTCAAGTAAGAATACGAGCAAATAGAATTATAAGCATGTAATAGTCGCTAAGTGTAGAATGCACATTTCTCACATAATGAGAGGAAATGCTTTCGAGAATGATTAAAATTATGGTAAATGAATGCATTTCCTTGCTTAAGGTCCCTAAAAGAATGACGATCATTTAAAGTGTTTAGGCTCTTTGGACTGAAATGAGCATTAAAAGAGTTTCCTCTCTTAGGACTAAACTGATTTGTTTTAATTTTTTATGAAGAGCCAATTTCAAATTTTATATTTCTAAAGCTAATGGCTTTAAGGAACATGTAGAAGCAATGATTTTAAGAGAGGAAATGGCTCTTTATATTTTTGAATTTAAATCTCTAGAAGGCGATTTTTCTTTCTTCGCGCTCCTTAGAATGAATTTTTCTTGTGAGAGAGTGGAAGATGCATGAGGAATAGTTTGGAAAATGGAGGAAGTCTTGAGATTTTCCATCTCCATTAAGAACGTTTTCTTTTGCTTCAAAGTTCTCTCGTTCCTTTTCTAATGAAACTCGTAACTCCTCTATCTTTCTAATTGGGGGTATGCAGAGAAAATGCGATTTGGGTCTTTCTCATTTCTCCCTCCCCGAGGGTAAGCGGGAGGTGTAATATTCCTACTATCTCGACACAATGTCCCGTGAACCAAAAGGCCGTTTCCACCTTGTCCATCGGGTGAAGTCCTAAGTCCATCTTGGCCTAGTGGCCTTTTGTAGATGATGTTGATAGAACTCCCGTTATCGATGAAAACTCTTATGAATTCGTGATTGGTGACCTCGGCCCGATGACTAGGGCATCCTCATGAGAGTCATCCCCGCCATGACAATTATCGGGTCCGAAGCTGATTACGGGTCATGACGGCTTACTTACTATCTTAATTTCAAAGTTCTCCAATCGATCCAGCTTTCCTCACCCAATTAAAATCACCTCCAGTAGGTCCTCCCGAGATTATGTTGATCTGTCGTGGTATTTGTCTCTTAGAAGATTTTTGAGGTCCTCTTTCCATATTATCTTGGTTGCTTCACGTAGCATTTTTGCCTGGCCTCGGCCTCTTCTTTCATCTCTTTCTGGCGTCCTTCTTTGTCTTCCCCTCTGGTCAAGAGGCTAGCGTGGTGTTAAACCGATTTCCCGCCCCAAGATATCTGGTCCTGGTCCCGAAGCCACATTCTCCTCCTGTTTATTTTGCTCGTGTCTCAAGATTCGATGCGATAAGTTTTTCTAACTCTCGATTCCACTGAAAACATTCCTTGGTAGTGCGTCCATACTCGTGGTGGTAGTTACAGTAAGTGTCCGATACAGGTATCTTTGGGTTACCATCAATATAAGGGGGCCTGTGGAGGAAGTATCTCCTCGTATATCTCCAAAGCTCGGACTTTGTTCACCCGTAATCCCGTATAGTTTCATGAGGCATAGTAGGGGCGGGAATGGGACAATCGTCTCTTCGAGAAAAAGGCGGTCCTGATATTGAGGTGGACTCCTCCTTCGATCTCATGGGGAACTTGTACGCTTCCTGTCCTCGGGCTCTCGAGCATGGGATTCCTCGACCCAGACGTACTTCTCTACCCGAGACACTAACTCATCCACTGTCGTCGGGTTTTTTTCACTAATGACCTAAACAAGTCTCCATCTCTAACGCCGTGGTGAAATGCCACGACGAGTAACTCGGGCGCAGTGTTGGGTTAAAGCACCTCAAATAGTCTCTTAAGCTTCCTTCTCTGCTTGTCTTATGTTTAGTAACTTTACTGCTGACAACGGGCAACTTCGGCTGCTCAAGAAATACTTAGGATGTGGGTTGTAAGGTCTTGAAAGCTATTGATTTTCATGGCGGTATCAGAGTGAACCATTGTTGGACCCCTTCGTCAGAGTAGTCACGAAGAGACGACATTTGACGACGTCTCCAATTTGGTAAAATGCCGCGTTTCCTTCAAAGACCGCTAAGTGATCCTCGAGAGGTCCGGTCTTATCATATTTTCCCATCACGAAGGAGCGGAAGTGCCCAGGTAATGGAGCCACCAGCACTTCCAGGGAGAACGCTGATGCTCGGCGGACGAGTGCACCTCGGGCAGATTTGCCAGTTCTTGCAGCTTGCGGATTTCTTTCCTCACGTCCTCGGGCACCTTGGCTCGTCTCCTTTTGTTGGCCCGCACATTCCTAGGCTCTGACCCTTCTTCTTCTTGCTCGTTTTCTCCAGTCTCAGATTCAACATCACGTTCTCCATTGGTCTGTCGCCGATTATTTTCTCGTTCTCTTTCAGCCATTAGTTCTCCTACTGCAGTCTCGAGCCTCAAGATTTCCTATATCGCCGCATTCATGACGTTGGCAAGGTTGGCCAGATTCGGCTCTTCGCCATTATTGGGCGGTGCACGGTCGTTCTCAACAGTCACCATATTAAATTTCTACTTGAAAGAAGCTAGAATTCCCACAGATGGCGCCAAATTGATACCGACAAAAAATGACCTACCGCGAAAATGAGCTGAAGAACTTCTTCCTGCCTTAACTTCGCCGCGTTTCTCACTGAAGCTTGAAAATGGGATTAGGGTGGGGGATCGTTCGCCCTCTTGCCTAGGTCAAGAGGGTGGTTTCCATTTTCCAGGTGCAAAGTGGTGAAGGAAATGATGTAAAAATGATGGAAATAATGAAAAGTGCTTAAGTAAGTAGTAAAAGTAGCAGAGTAACGGTATTGATAGCTGCATACCTTATGGCCGTCTCGCGATATTTATAGCGTACCTGACTTCGATGGTTTTTGCCCACGTCCCACATTTTACGGACCTCGGCTTGCTTTTGTTCTTCTATCTTCCCATGATCCCACGTCCTTTTAGGTCGTTCGGCCCTCGGCGGTTTCCTTTACCACGTTTTGCTAGTGGTGGCATGGTGGGATCATGGCGGTTCCATGTGGTGAGGTCATGTTCCCCGGGGAAGGCATCTGTTCTCAGCACCGGGCTATTACCCCGAGGGGCCACGTTCCCCTTCTTTGGAGCGCCACTCGGGGAGCTTCGGTCTTCTCGGGTGAAATATCTGAGGGTACTATACCCGAGGTTGGCGACTTCGGGCATTACGCTATGGATCGTCCTTTAATGGGCTCGAGGCCTTGTTAATGTAGTTGTTCTAAGGGACCCGAGTCCATGCTGAGGGCAGGAGCCGTTCCTCATACATGGTGGTAAGTCAATTATGGCGGATCAGTTATTTTGCTAGGGGATTGGTAAATCCGAGGGTAACAGTACCTTAATCTGTTATATGATGTCTAATTTTCTTACCACAATACGTTGCTATATGGTACCTAAATGTGTTATGTGATGTCGGCGGATCAGGTACCAGTGTGCAAAAAAATTTATTCTAAAAGGTACCTACATATAAAAAAAATACTGACAGGGTACTGTCTTGCAAGTTTTATACAATGGGTATGGTTTTGTAGATTCCCCTTAATCACACCTTTGTCAACCTTTATATTTTATTTAACAACCAAAGCATCATATAAAACTATATTCATCCAAATGTTTATTTTAAATATTTCATAATATTGTAGGCATTTACAGACAAGAATTACATGATATCTTTATGTTAAAAAAATGTTTAGTTCAGTGAAGAGAACAACTAATTTATAGTTTGATTAGTAATTGAATCGATGGCGGTAGTGACCATACACATATCTTAGCCAGGTTTAATAGATTGGCCTGCCTGATCGGTTCAAACCGGATAATCGTGTACCGGTAAAAAATCCGGTTTGATTCCAACTGGTCCATTTCTTTAATTTTTTGAAAAAATAAAAACCAAGAAAAAATTGCTGAAATAGCAAACTCTTCAGCCTAAACTCATACGTAGAGTTCAACCCAGTCATGAAAGCGACACAATATTCATGCATTTTATACTACAGATATATATTAGAGTTTTATCTTTTTATTAGAAATATTAGAACCGTTCAAAACATCACTCACCAAGTTGTGCGTCGGGCAAAATGGTTGATAAAAACCCGACACTTCCATTAGGTAATGTATGTTAGAGTTTGAGGCTTAATATTTTATGAACTAATAATCACATTAATATAATTTATTGATTTAACTCGGTTCTTATAACGGTTAAACCACGACAGCTTAAACCAAAATTTATGGTGTCACCGAACCGATTTCAACACCTTGATGTTAGTTAGCCCATCCATACATAGTCGCGTTGCCAAACACTACTATTGGTTATTCTTTCTTCCCACTCGTACGTTTCCTTGTAATTAGTAGTGAAACCCTATTGTCATTAGCTTCCATCCCAATCCTCTAAATTCATCATGTTATTCTTGGGAATAACTGCACTTTTGGTCCCTCACTTATGACCCTATATCAGTTTTAGTCCCTCAGAAATACGCCTCATCAGTATAAGTCCTCACTTTTTAACCGTTAATCAACTTCAGTCCTTTCCGTCAACTTTGACTGAGTTGACCGTCAAAACTAACGGATTTGACCGTTTGACCCGTTAAATTCCAGAAAAATTGCATAAAGAGCCCTAATTAATTATAAAAGGAACCCTAATAAATTAGAAAACTAACGAAAATTAATAAAAAAAGAAATATAAATAACAATTTTTTTACGAATTATGAAATGGCGTAATTTTTTTCAATATTTATTATTTCTCAATGAGGGCATTTTTGTCATTTCATAAAAATTTTAAATTTGGAAATTTTTTACGTAAAAGTTTTATATTTGGAAATGTCTCATATGGGGCTTACAGCACTACGCTTCTTAATGTGTGTAGAAAAATTTCATAATTTCTTAAAAACAAATTTCATTATTTATATTTCTTTTTTACTAATTTTCGTTTGTTTTTTTAATTTATTAGGGTTCCTTTTGTAACTTATTAGGGTTCTTATGAAAGTTGTCAGGATTTAACGGGTCGAATCCGTTAGTTTTGACGGTCAACTCGGTCAAAGTTGACGAAAGGACTAAAGTTGATTAACGGTTAAAAGTGAGGGAGTTATACTGATGTGGCGTATTTCTGAGGGACTAAAACTGATATAGGGTCATAAATGAGGGACCAAAAGGCAGTCATCCCTTTTTCTTAGTGGACCAAATATATAGCTACTTTCCACGGGAGCCCAACTTGTCCTACTGCGCTCTTCCCTTTGGAGAACGAATGAAGATGACGAGCGAGATCCGTTTACATGGGAATATTACCAGAAACAAAATCGTGCTATCAAACGAAACACATAAAATTTTTTTTATCATAATGCACCACCTCGGCGTTGTATGGCATGCAACATCCCAATCAAGAACCAAAACTTCAAACATCCCAACATCTCTAATTCCTCCAGTGAGATGAGATCCTTCTCCTAAAATGGCTGCGAATTTCGGATCTTTAGGGCAAAGCTTTGCCGAGAGAGGCAGGGAAAGGCTGCTTTCAAGATCGTTGTACGCAAATTTGAATGACGAGTATCCCGTTACCCGCGAGGGTTGTTTGCGTAGGCTTTACAGAATTACGCTTGAGAGGTGGAACTATGTCAAGGGGTCTGCCGCGAAAGCTTACGAGATGGGAAGATCCGACCCGAGAAAAGTGGTCTTTGCTGCCAAAATGGGCGCCGCCTTGTCCCTCGTCTCCGTGCTCATCTTCTTCAAAGAGCCATTGTCTTACATTTCAGAGTATTCGATCTGGGCTATTCTCACTGTAGTTGTCGTGTTTGAATTCAGCATTGGTAAGCTGGTTCCTATTTTCTTCGAGAATCTTGGCCTATTTTGGATTAAATTACAGCTGATCAGATGCTTCTTCCGTAATAGGGGCAACCTTTAACAAAGGGTTTAATCGTGCATTGGGGACTTTTTCCGCTGGGGCACTGTCTCTAGGGATCGCAGAGTTGTCCGTGATGGCGGGGAAAACTACAAGAAGTTGTGGTTGTGATCAGCATTTTTATTGCAGGTGGTTACCTTTCAACAGAACTAGCTGTCTCCAAACATGACAAGGCAGCTACTAACTTCATGATCATTGTCACCATTTTAGGATTTCTGGCTAGCTATTTGAAGTTATATCCAGCAATGAAGCAATACGAATATGGATTCAGAGTGTTCTTGTTGACATTCTGCATCGTACTTGTATCTGGGACTTCTCACTTCGCACACACGGCTTTCTCTCGATTGCTTCTGATTGCTGTTGGGGCTGGCGTTTGCCTGCTGATAAACGTATGTGTTTATCCCATTTGGCCGGAGAGGACTTGCACAAGCTAGTCGTAAAAAATTTCAGGGGAGTCGCTTCTTCTCTAGAAGGTATGCCGCCCAAGTAAATGCAATCACTGATTGCTGGCAAGCATTTCCTTTAGTAGCTATGAAGAGAAGAAAGAACGTATAGTATTATAGCCTTGGTTTGTTACTTATACGTACGTATAGGTTGCGTCAGCATGTATCTGCAGTGCGTCGAGTACGCAAGGATTCCTTCCAAGATATTGCTATATCAGGCCTCCGATGATCCTCTGTACAAAGGATATAGAGCAGCAATTGAGTCCACTAGCCAAGAGGAGACGTTGGTATGTATGCATGTATTAACTACGCAGGAATAGTATAGGTAGAAATTGCCCTTCGAAAAGGCAACTGCCGAAAACGAACTAACTATTTTTTTCTACAGTTGGGCTTTGCGGTATGGGAGCCGCCACACGGGCGCTACAAAACTTTTAATTATCCATGGAGTGAATACGTCAAAGTTAGTGGCGCTCTTAGGCATTGCGCATTTATGCTGATGGCCATGCACGGCTGCATACTCTCTGAAATACAGTCGTCGTCTGAGCTTAGGCACGTCTTCAAGGAAAAGATTCAGAGAGTCGGAACCGAAGGAGCTAAAGTTTTGCGTCTGCTCGGCGATAAAATAGAGAAGATGGAGAAACTGAGCAATCTCGGTGACGATCTTCTCCAGCAAGTCCACGACGCAGCAGAGGACTTGCAGATGATGATCGATCAGAAATCTTACCTTTTGGTGAATGCTAAAAGCTGGGAACCCAATGAAAAGCGCAGATCATTATTGCCAGAACCATCTGAACTGATCCTCCATCAGGAGAAAGAGAGGCAGTTGTAATAAACTCGCTCAGCGACGAGTCGTCAAAACCAACAGCTCAGACCCCGAAAACCGTTGATCATCAAACGAGCATCAACATATTGGGTTCACAGTGCGAATACGAGAGGAGGAAGGAGGCGGAATGCTCAGGCAGCAGAGCATGTGGCCTTCGCGCCTTTCATTCATCGGCGAAACGACTGTTGTTTTGAACGAGCGAGAAGTGCGCACTTACGAGAGCGCGAGCGCCTTGTCCCTCGCGACGTTTACTTCCTTGCTCATTGAGTTCGTCGCCAGGCTTCAGAATCTTTTGAACTCCTTTAATGAGCTTAGCGACAGAGCTAAATTCAGCGATTGAATAGACAGATGATATACAGAATATACTATTTTTTATGTATTGAATGATCATTTTTTTTATGACAGGAATCTTGCATCAGATCGCTCTTCTAGTCCAATGCTCGGAACAATGTATTCTTATGTCCGAGATAATTGTCATTTTCGTCCCCCGGTTATACCCAAAATCACTTTTGGTCCCCGAAAACACACTTCATCATTGTTAGTCCCTCAGTTATTATCCGTTAATCACTATTAGTCCTCTCCGTCACTTGACCGTCAAAGACTAACGGAAAGGATCGTTTCTAACCGTTAAACAGTTTGAAAAATTGAAAAATTAACCCTGATGATACTGAAAAATATAAAAATAACCCAAACAAATTGCATAAAGAACCCTAATAAATTACAAAAGGGACCCAAATCAATTAAGAAAACTAACGAAAATTAGCGACGGCAATTTTTTTCCGGTGACCACAACTTTCTCCGCCGCCGCCTCGCTCCTAGCTAGATCTGGCCACGACGCCCTCACCGCTATATCCAGCCGCCGCCTCCCTCAACACAAAATTCGGCAGTCCCCGCCAGCCTTAAAGCTAGATCCAGCCTCCATCAAAGCCGATCAAACAAAGAGCTGCCAAATCTGACCTCAACAACGATAATCACCGCAGATCTAGCAAGATCGAGGCCGAGAAACTCAGAAATTACCCCCACGCCACCAGATCTGAACCTCAAGACCGATAACCACCACAGAGCTGACCCTCACGGCGTCTCGCAGTTGAGCGGCGGCGCCCCGCAATCGCCGTCGCGACCACCTTCCCTTCACCTGCTCCGAGCAGCCACGTCGAATCCTTCGCGGCCACCTTCTCTTCTAAGCTTCACCGCATTGCAGAAGATAAGAGGAGATGAAAATTTGAGAGAGAGAGAGAGAGAGAGAGAGAGAGAGAGAGAAAGGATGACGACGGTGAGGATGACGTGTTTTTTTTTTTTTTTTAATTTATGAGGGTATTTTTCAATTATTCTAAGTGTTTAACGATGAGAAACGGTCCGTTAGTCTTTGATGGCCAACTGACTGAGAGGACGAATACTAATTAACGGATAATAACTGAGGGACTAACAATGAGACGTGTGTTTTCGGGGACCGAAAGTGATTTTGGGTTATACTGGGGGACAAAAATGGCAATTATCCCCTTATGTCCTGAAATGACTAGAAAATCAACTTCTTTTTTTTTCATTTTTTTGTGAGAATAAGATTAAAGATACAGTCACTAATGCCAGAAAAGCACATGAGCGACGGTCTTAGCCAGGACCGTCACCCATGCTTGTTTTATTTTTTTTAATAGGGTATGGGCGATGGTCGTTAGCCAGGAACTGTCACCCATGCATGTTTTATTTTTTTAATAGGGTATGGGGGACGGTTCTAGCCGGGAACCGTCACCCATGCTTATTTTATTTTTCTTATTTTTTATATTTTTCTGATTTTTCTATGCCTCAACAATCAATCCAAAACAACATAAACAAATTAAAAGATCAATCCCCAACAATCAATCCTCAAACAACAACTAACAATCCTCAATAAAGATCAACAATTACATCATCCAACAAAATCTCATAACATATATACAAATATATTAACGTAAAGACTAATAAAGTACCTACATAAAAATGGTCTCATAAAATGCTCGCCCACGACTCCTGTTCTTCGTTGATCGATTCGTCACCGTAAGAGATTCCTTCTAGCATCCATAAAATATAACAAGAGGATACTATTAAAACACAATAAACCTACACTAAAGAAATTTAAGGAAGGCGATGGTTTTAAAGGTTCAATACCATTGTCAACTCACTCCCGCTTGGTTGTCATTGACACTACTTTAGAAAGAATTTCATGTTAAATATCGAAATAACCCATATGAAAAATGCATACCTTGCATATATTCCAACTTCCAAGTAACATTTGATTTCTTACTTGCCTTGAAATTGCAACCCTGAGAGATGCCGTCTTAATTGCTCTGGAAACTCGAAAGTATTTAAGGAAAATGGAAACCAAATTTTTCGTCAACATCGAAGCTCAAATACACATTTACATCCTAAAGTGATAGTGAACTCCGTATAGCACATATACACAATGAGAATAGAGTATAAAATTTACCTTAATTCGTCCGAAATCACATCCAAACACACCACAAAGCTGTCCCAAGGATTATTCACCAATCGTCCAAAAGGCCAAAATCGATAACCTCGTTTTTTCGCAAAAAATTTAAAATAAACTTTTGGATTTCATTTTCTCAATCGTAGATATATAAATCCAAATCCACAAAATTGCACAAATTTATTCCAAAATCGTGGATCGAGCAAAATCAAGAATTTTTGAAATTTTTGCAAGCCGCCTTTTTTCGTACAATCAAGCTCAAAACAACCTCAAAGACCAACCTTTCTCGTAGCTCGGGATCATTGGAAAAAGTTGTGGTCGCCGGAAAAAATCGCCAAGAGAGGAGACCTTGGACAGAAATCACCCCAAATTCGTCCAAAATCTCAAATTGTGAAAAATTATTTCAAAAACCCTAATTTTCGCAAAGACTATGCTCAATGTCAACCCCAAATCAAATATAACACAACACTAAGCTATGAAATCGCATAATTAAGGTCGGAAAACCCAAAATTTCGAAACAAATATTTTCGAAAAGCTTCAATTTTCGAACGCTTAGAGCCATAAATCGTGAAATACGTAGACGAAAAATGGTTAGTGGAGGTCTTACGGTGTTCTCCAAGCTCGAATTGTCGGAATATTGCTCGTCGTCGTCGGAAAATCACCAAATGTGGGGAGCTCGTCAGTGTGCGGTTATGAAAATATTTGGGGAATTATTGAATGGTTTATGAGACAGACAAAGTGATTAGATCGGTTAAAACAATAAACATCGAACGTCACTACGCAAAAACCGACTAAAGATGGAATTCGGTTCGTATGTATGGTTTTCGAATCCTTAAGTGCCGAAAGCGTTTAAGCTCGGAGAATTTCATTGAGATTGAATGCGTGCGTGGAAACGACAATCCTATAGATATATACGGGTTGGTTCTGTATCGCATAGGGTCGCTATTGCGGGACAAACGACTAGCGATTGTTATAGGAAATTTACCTTGACTGAGATTCATGATGGTTAGATAGGATAGATTTTATGAAGACGTAGGAATTATTTGTGCTGTGCATGTGCCTTGATCATCATCATAAATTGATCTTTATTCTCATCTATTTTATTTGCGTCTATTTTATTATTTGCGCTTTTACCTCGTTTAATTACATCATCAAAACTATAAAAAGTCTCTTAGTCCAAATTATTAGGAATAGGTAATATCTTAGAATTAATCAAGCTATCTTAGTGGATCGATACACGGACTTCGTCCGTTTTACTACTGCACGACCTAGTACACTCGCTAGTATTTGAGCGTGTTAGGCCGACGGTTTTTACGTTGGATACCGATAAACCGTCGCGTTTTTAAAATAGTTAAGTTTTTTATTTTTAAAATTTTTTTTTTTTTTTTTAAAAGTTAAGTTTGGCGACGTTTCTTCTAAGAACCGTCGCCCAAGTAATATTTAATTTTTTTCTGCGGAGTGTAATAAGAGAACGGTACTAATGTGAAAGGCGGAATAATAGGCACTCAGTGATTTCTTTAATATTATTTCTAACATATTCTACTTTAAGCAGTAAATTGGACTTTTAGATAATCTGCTAATTGACTTTTGTCTCAAACTTGCAATAACGAATACATAATATGCACGTGGGAACCCATACTATAAAGCACATATAGAAATTTGTGACCGAGTAGCCCACATGGATCTATTCATGATAATTTTTATCAAAATAGTATTGGAATTCACAAAGCTACGAGACATCAGATGATTTAAAAATGAACTTTGGGTGACGGTTTCTATTTTGATATAAAAAGCAGTTGCCCAAGGTTAGTTAAATTTATTTTATTTTTTAAACTTTTATTATTTTTTAAAATATCTAGTTCTCATGCATATGTTGATCAGACATACACAAGCATTAAGCGCAAACAAGGAACACGTGACTCGATTCACACGATCAAATAGAATAAGTAAAATATTAATACGTAGTCATTATTCGGCCTATCATGGCCTTACTGAACAATATTAATAAAATAAAAGCACAAAAATATTCAAAGGCGTAATAGAGAAATAATATAAAAACTTCGCTTT
>JAPQWV010002093.1:0-64527 GCA_027422505.1 Craterostigma plantagineum | reverse complement strand
GTCCCTTGTATATATATAATGGAGTGAAAACCTAATGAACCTCACGTGGGATAATGAGATAATGCTCAATGTCAAGACGAAGTATTTTTTATAGCTTATCTATACGATGATTATGTTAGAAAATCACTTCGCTACAAGAACTATTGTCTAATTAGCCAAACTTTTGGACGTTTTTAGTGAAAAAATAATAATAAAAAAAAAAGCTGAAATTGAAAAGGCAGAAAGACTTTCCTTAACTTATTGGACACTTACATGTAGGGATCTCAACGCCCCAACCACGCGTCGACGGGGAATCGCCATCTTCGTCCCTGCGAATTAAACGGAAAAAAAAAAATCGTCCGCGTCCCCCGCCCCCGGGGATTCCCCGTCCCCTCAAATTGTTATATAAAATTATGTTTTTATTATAATATAAATTGATATATAATAAAATATTTTTAAATATTGTCTATATTATAATAATAAAAAATGAGTAAAGAATATAATTTCAATCTTAATAATATAACTAAAATATATATATATATATATAAATTCGCGCCGAACAGGTGGGGCTATGATCCCCGTCCGCGCCTACGAGGACAATAGAGTCCAATCCGCCTCGCGGAGATTAAAAATTCGGGGATTCCCCGCCCCGTTGGGACGGATCCCGCGGGGTGGGAATCCGCATACCTTTGACAAGCCTACTTAGATTACTTCTACTTGTTTCCCTCAGGAAAAAAAAAATAAATAAAAAAAAAGACCTCTTGTTATTACCAGAATGTGTTAGGTTCGTATTTTGTTTGGTCCGAATTGAAGGCATAAAGGAAAATAAAAGCAAATAATACAATATTTGAAAAATGAAAATTTGAAGCGTCATACAGAAAAATTATGTCCGTACTTAGAGCATCTCCAACCGTTCCCACTATGTATAAAGTGCTACAGTTAAATTCCTCTATATATACAGTTTTAAACAGTACTGTCAACTCCAACAATCTCTCTATATTTTTCTCTAAACCTACTAATTAAACTATAACTAAAATTTTAATAAAGTATAATATTCGTTTCTTACCTATTTAATTAAATAATTAAAAATTAAAACTAATTGGGGGGAGTTTATAAGTAAAGAAAAAAAAGAAAAAAAAATAAAATAAAAAACTATATAGCGGGTGAACAGTGTCCCCCAATACGTAGGGGAACACTGTAGCAATCCCTGGGAATGGGGTGGAGTTTGGGGGACTGTTGGAGCTCCCCCAACACCATATATGGTGTTTAGGGTGGGGGAAACCCCCCTGTTGGAGATGCTCTAAGAAAAAAGCCTTCATGTCCAAATTTGAATGGTCAACTAAAACAACGTTGGCTTTTCACTATTTGACCTCTTTTTTCTGGCAGTGCATGATCAATTATAGTACGGTTTGACTTTGACATTGTTAACTTGCCAACTATTATTTTGTATTACCTTCAATTCAATTATTATAATAGTAAACGAAACATACATCTAGAACCAACTTATTGACAACTATTATTTTGTATTACTTTCAATTATAATAGTAAACGAAACATACATCTACAACAAAATTGTTTTATTTTCCTTGTAGACAATAACAAAGTAATTATTTAAATGCATCCCTTTTTTTACATGAGATATCATGATAGTATAGTCCCTAAGTATGCCTACTCATGTTATTTATCACTAATTCACATAGATTATTATAACAAGGGGATGAGACGGAAAATCCAATTATTTGTTGACAACCTTTCGGACAAACAAATGCATCCCTTATCTACAAAATTAAAATCGATGCCCGTCTTCTAAGACTATTCAACGCGCATGTACTACAAATCAATCACCCATAAAGCCTTTAATTCTTCTCCCAACTCACCCAAAAGCTTAAAAACATCACTTTTAAGTTTTAACTCACAATAATACTCTCACCTAATAAACTGATCTAGCAATGACGACTTCAACCACCCTTTGCCTTCTCCTCCTCCTAACGACACTCCCAACCAAGATCAAACTCCTCAAAAACCTTCACATTCACACTAAACAAATCGCGGTTTGGTCTCCAACGAAGCCGAGTACGGAGCCACCTACATCGACATACAAACCGATCAACGGTCGCCCGACCACCAAATTACCAACCCGCCTTCGCCCTATGCTTCTACAACACCACCCAAACGCCTACGTCCTGGCCGTGCACACGACCCGTTCGCCCGCCCGCTTCGTCTGGGCGGCGAACCGCAAAACCGACGTGGGCAAGGGCTCGACCCTCGGCTCGGGTCGGACGGAGACCTTACCCTGACCCGACCTGACGGGCGGGTCGTCTGGCGGAGCGGCACGGCAGATAAGGTGCGACGGGGATCGAACTGACTCCTGAGGCAATTTGGTGCTCCGCGGGGGTCGATGGGCGGGGGAGTCGTGTGGCAGAGCTTCGACCGGCCGGCAGATACGCTCTCGTGGGGATGTCGTGGGCGTCGACGGCGGGCCGGGCCGGGTCGTTAGCAGGAGATCCGAGGGCGACGGGTCGGACGGGGCGTACAGCCTCGTGATGGAAGAGCAAGGATTGGTTGCTTATTGGAATTACGATGGGAAGGGTAGGCGCGTTAGGTATGCGGATTGGCTCGGGCTTACTAGCGGAAAAAAGAGTGACCTTATCGGTGGATTCTTCGAATTCGAGGTATTTTTCTTTACGTATAATGCTGCCTGCTTTCTTAATCATCTTTAATTGGCTTGATTATTTTTTTATCATCATGTATACTAGATGTGGTGGCGTTATAAGAACAATAAATTAAGGATTGCAAATAAGGATAATAAGTTTCAAAATTGAAGCAATTTGTAGAAACCTAAAATAAGAAGTTACAATTCTAGGAAGTTTAAAGGTAATTTGAGGAAGGATTGCAATTTAGGATAATAAGATTCAAAATCTAAGCAATTTGAGCATACCCAAATTTAAAAGTTGTAGTTTTAGGACGGTAAGCTTCAAATCAGATTGAAGCTTTATTTTGAAACTTACGCTGCATAAATAGCTTCAATTTTCAAACTTATTATAATCAACAAGAACATCTAATTTAGGTCTTTTCAAATGTTTCGATTAAAAACTTATTGCACTAAATTATTACCAGCCTCAATTAGAATGTGCTTAAAATGACAGTCACCGAACCCTTTAATCATATACGAATGCATGGACTTTCACGGAATCCGATATAATATTGGATGATTAACATACACCTTAATTCATGCAGCAGTTACGACCTAATTTTCGAAATCAAATCACGGAAAGCCGCCGCAACTACACCATCAAGACCTTCCCATACGATCCCACCCTTTCGTTCCTACGAATCGCTCCGAACGGCAACATACTCGTCTTCACCCACGACCCCAATTCCGCCCAGTGGCGACAGACGTTCTCGTACTTCCCAGACCACCACGTCTGGGAATGCGCACTGCCGTCGACGTGCGGGCCGTTCGGCTGTGGGAGGAGGGCCGATGCATCGCGTGTGTCCTAGCCAACGAAGGCGGGCCCCGTTCCTTGGTCGGAAGAGTGCGCGCCGCCTTCCCTGGGGCAGCGGTGCAGCGGAACGAGGGGGAAGGTGGGCTACTACAGAGTCGCCGGAGCGGAGCATTTCTCGACGCTGCTCACCTCCGGCGAGCGTTCCGCAAGCGCCTCGGAGTGCGGAGGCAAGTGCAGTAGCGAGGTCTGCGAGTGTAAGGGATTCGTGTCCGACGAGGAGGATCGGGTTGCCTGAGGGTCCCAGTGCTTGGGACTTTGATCAGGGAAGGGAATAGTACTCGGACGAGTGTTTATGTTAAGTACTCGATTTAGGGTATTAAATATTATGTAAGGCGGAGTTCATCATCTCTACATTTTTATGCAGCATGAAGCTTTGGGGAATAAGTCGATGATTAGACACGTTGTTATTTGTCACATATTGTTCGATATATTACGTACGAATGGAATTATTATAAAAAATTGGCAGTTGTTGGTAACTTGGTGGTATTCACATTTTTATCCATGAAATTCTGAGGATTAAGTCGAGGATACGACACATTGTATTTGTAACGGATTGTTGGATATATGTTCAAGTAGAATTATATAAATTGCGAGCTGATCTTTGCATTTTTATGCATGAGATTTTGAGGAAATAAGTAGAGGATAAGGCACAATGTATTTGTCGCGGATCTATATTATAAGCAAAATTGCTATAGGGTGCTACTATTGGTTCCGTACCCCTTATAAATGAATAAATGCTAGTTGTACTTCCTAAATAAGTGAAATAATTTCTTAAAGTTAGTGAATTCTTTTTCTCTGAGCAAAAAATAATTTTCTTACGTTTTAATCAGTAAAATTAAACTTATCGTATTATACGTATTAATTTATATTTATTTTACATTTTCACATTTATTTCATCATTCATTGATAATTATTTATAGTGTATTTAGTTATAATTATAGATTACACACATAATTATGAAAATTACATAATTTAGGAATAGCTATTCACCGCCCCCTAAAGGGCTTGAAAATGACGTTTTTACCCTTATGATATTTAAATTAATTTAAAAAGAAAAAACTAACTAACTATATAATTCTGGTACGAAACACAAATAAATTCGAACGATCGATCGATACGGAAAAAAAATTCGATTTTAGGACCGATCGATCGATATTTTCGGTCCTGCAGTGCGCGGGCCGAACGAAATTTTCGGCCGTGCTGTGTGCCGGCCGATCAAACATTTTCGGCCCACACAGGCTCAGGCGAAATTTCCGTTCGGCCCGAACAGGCCCGGCCGAAATCTTAGTTCTGCCCGCACAGGCCCGGCCGAAATCTCGATTCGGTCCGGCCGAAATTCCAGTGCGGCCCACACCGGCCCGGCCAAAATTCCAGTGCAGCCCACACTGGCCCGGCTGATCGTATTTTTATTTTTTTTAATACCGAGAGGAATAAAAGTTAAAATCGGAGCAAAACGGGGGGTGGTCACGCCAACTGTTCTCGGCTAGCCATTCGTGTGTGCGGGTCGTGCGCTCGCACACAAGTCGGCCTAATTTGCACCCCCCTGCGCGCGCACGCGAGCGACTTACATGTGGCATAATATTAGCTATTTAATTAAACTAATAAAATTCACATCTATATATAAGGTGGGTGAAACCATGTTGTTTTTCCAATGTGGGACAACAACTCTTCACTTTAAATTCCCTCCAATTAATTTACCTTCACAAGCCCAAAATAAAGCCCATGTCTCTCAACTTAATATTCCCTCCAATTTGGGCACATTCACAAGCCAAAAAAAAATAATATTTCAAATAATTTTAACAAAGAAATTAATAACAAAAAAAATTAATAATACAAAATAATAACAACAAAAATATTAATATTATAAAATAATAACAACAAAAAATATTAATATTACAAAATAATAACAAAAACATAATAATATTTCAAAATAATTATAACAAAAAAATTAATAACAAAAAAAAT
This sequence comes from Craterostigma plantagineum, assembly GCA_027422505.1. NCBI lineage: Eukaryota > Viridiplantae > Streptophyta > Magnoliopsida > Lamiales > Linderniaceae > Craterostigma > Craterostigma plantagineum. The sequence continues at coordinate 59,077 of JAPQWV010002093.1, read as the reverse complement.
TAATAATACAAAATAATAACAAAATATTAATATTACAAAATAATAACAACAACAAAAATTAATAATACAAATAATAACAACAAAAGATATAAATATTACAAAATAATAACAAAAAATAATAATATTACAACCTTCTTCAGAGTAATCCTTCTTCAAACGATCTCTGTAACTATATACATATATATGTTCAAACGATCTCCCCGAGAACATTTTTTCTGTACCGCGTTTCTTATGTGACGAAATAATCAACTCAAAACCAAGAGCAATAGCGATGCATTTCGCCCAGTTAATGGCTTCCACGTCGGTCGAAAATCGTCCTCCTTGGCGGAAATGCTCACTGTAATTTACCCCGTCGCCGATAAAATCCTCCAGGATGCAATCACTCTCGTCGTCTGAAAAAAAATAAAATTCAGCCAACCTCAAATTTCGGCCGCTTGTACTGGCGGACGAAATCACATTCCGACTGGAGCAGTCCCAGCCGAACTAATATTTCGACCGGACCAGCTCCGGCCAAAACAATATTTCGGCCCTCACTAGGACAGCCGAACAACGATTTCGGCTGTCCTGTGCAGGGCCGAAATTTTTTTTCGGCTCATACATGGTGCGGCCGAAATTGTGTTTCGGCCGCACCATGTGGGAGCCGAAATTTTACTTCGGCTGGGCCGAATTTTTCGATCGAATTTGATCGATGTTCGATAATTCATCTACGTACGAACGAATTTTACGAGAATTTGCTTACCAATCGTGGCAATAGACCCTTTCCTTTGCCCTGCCCCTTTACCCTGTCGTCGATCCATTGCCATTTGAGTTTTTTTGTTATGTTTGAATCTGATTTGAATGTATGATTGCGATATGAAAACTGTTGTATGGAAAATGACTTTAAATAGAAATTTATATTCAAAAGGGCAAAATGGTCTTTTTTCAGTCCTTTAGGGGGCGGTGACTAGGAAAAAGGGGGCGGTGAATAGTAATTCAGTTAATTTATATAGTTAGACTTGAAATTTTAGTAGCGGTATTTTCTCAAATATCTATATATAATAATACTTCTTCCCTTAGCAATCACTTTCACTATGAAAATCAAATTATATAAATTAACGTTTTTATTGTTTTTTCGATAATATATATACACATACACATGAATATATAAAACCAGTAAAACATAAAAGGACCAAGTTAATTGAAACTACTACACTCTACTCTACTCTTCATATTAATTAAGGTAACACATAGTGAGTGAGGGGTGTCAATAGAGTCACCATAATTTTTATTCAGTGTAAAAAATATTTCGTATAATATACAAATAGACTTGCAAACAATATTCCACCGAGAATCCGTTTGCATACACAGAAAGATTGGGAAAAAAAATATTTCTCTTGTTTTATACTTTCTTGTTTCTATACGTTAACTAGAATTACCTATTATAATAATATAAGTATATTAAATTATTTTTAATATAATTGTAAACTTTATATCATAAAGAATATATATCGTATAACATATATATACATACACGAACGATAATAAACCCACAAAAGAAACCAGATCAACCTGAAATAGCGATTAACGTTATCTTATATCTTGTATTTTATGAATTTTTAAATTATATCATATATAATTAAGATGGTGATATAAGCAATAAATAGATAAAAGAATCGATGATAGTTAATTAAAACTATAATGCCTTTACTTTTTCCAATAATTAGGGGGTTTATTTAGTAAACAAGGGGTCTCAATAGAATTTCCCTTGTTTATCTGTAAGTATTTTCCAAATGATTGAGGGGAATACTCCATGATGATAAATTAAAACGTAAGTATTTTTCAATTTAAAAATGTCTTTCCTAATAAAATATTTAAGTAATAGTATTTATCTTTTTTCAAACAATTTATAGCATCTATACAATTCGTATAATATGAGGGAATATAGCCTACTGAAATATCTAACCTACTATACATATGTAAGGGAATGGACGCACCGAAAAGAATTCTTGGACTCGTTCGAGATCCGTTACTCATGGTGATTATCTCATTAGTAGTGGCTGATTGACATAAATTCATCGTCTCGGCTCTCAACGAGAAAATCTTAATAAACGACGTCGTTAAGAACTCAGCTAATAAAGGTGACGTTAAGAACTCAGCTAATAAAGGTGAGAGTTTATGGAAAAAAAAAAAATCGCCACACCTATTAAGAAATCTCCGTTAATCGTGGACATCTATTGTTATTTACTAGTTTAATCTCCGTGCGATACACGAGTATTTTTAAGAGATTTTTTAGTTTATTAGATCTGTTGTTATCGGAAAGACTCGAGATCCGCGATCGGGCCATCTATTTTATAGTGAACCCGAGACCCACCAATTATACGACTACTTCAATAACAGTCGTGCAAAACAGGACAAATCCTAAATAAATATTAATCATGGATTGTGAAATTAGAAACATAATTATGTAGAACTTCAAACAAGAAATCAGAATAAATGTTCCAATGCATACTCTTTACACTTGCAAGAAACTGGACGACTGTACGAAAATAATTGCACGGCTGTTATTGAAACAATCATGTAATTTAGGAAAAAATGAGTAAGTACGATGTAGTAGTGCATTATAACAATATACATCAGTAATGAATTATGTTCTTATTGTATACCGTTAGTTAAACAATCTCTCAGCTAATTGTTGTAGACTTCATATCTTTACACCCGCAAGAAACTGCATGACTGTACGAAACTATTGCACGATAGTTATTGAAACAGTCGTACGCCGCAGTAGTGCATTATAACAGTATATAACAGTAGTATTATGTTCTTATTATATACCTTCAGTTAAGCAATTCTCACCTAGTTGTTGTAGACTTCATGGTAAACAATGTTGACTATTGCATCATCTTCAAGTTCATCTTTTTCTTCATCCCATGTTCTATCCGAGTCCAATACCAAAATGCTTTCATTAGCCAGATTTTGTCACACAGATCAATCTTTTTGATGTGTAATATAAAATAATTGCAGGATTATCCATAGCTTTTATAAAAATAATAATAAAAATCATATTCTACAATCTCTCAGCTGTGTAGTCTTGCAGTCTTACAATGTCTAAGTACTGCAATTGATAAATGTGCATCGTAGGTTTTACAATGCTGAGATAATAAACGTGCAAGCTTCGTAAAAGATGAAATCGAAGAGGTTGTCAGTGTAGAACCATTGAGTGCAAGAAAGTTATCCAATGCTGACATCCGAGATCCGCAATCCGGCCATCTATTTTATTGTGGACTCGAGACCCGCCCATTTACTTTATAGTGGACCCGAGATCCGCCTCAGAAAAAAACTACCCCATATTTATTAATTTTTTTCTATATAATTATTATTTATTAAATTTATGTTCTATATAGTTATATAAATATATATAATATTTATATAAAAAATTATAAGGAGCGGCTTCGGTGCGGGTTTCAGGTCGGGGTTGGCAAAAATCCGGACCGCCCCCAACCCAGCCGGGTTTTGGCGGGTTCGAGTCTAGACCCGTCCCAGTCCCATTGACAAACCTAATTGTTATGTCATTTTATTAGTATTTAATGTAATAGTTTATAAACTTTGATCTTTCGCTCAATAGATTCATATAACTGTTACTTCCCATTTTTCATTCTTAAAATTTGTAATCATGGTTGAAAATTATATGGTCAATATTAATATGTTATATGAAATAAAGTTTGTGTGGTTAAATAATTCATACATCTTTTTAATGATATATTTTTTTTTATTAATTGTGTCGTCATTTACATTTTTGTGTGACATGGTTGAATATTTGTCAGTTGTGCGAATATAATGTTGTAATGTATTGCAGCGGACGAACAATTTTGTAACAGTCGTTTAACTCTTCATCGGTAGTGTACTCTCATAGATTTCCAATGTTATTCTATGCATTCATAAGACAAAATGTTTCGCACAAAGATGTTCTTAAATTGGTTCAATATAATGTTTCCGATGAGATGTTACAATTACATGTCAAACCTGCAAAAAACATATCTGAATGGATGTATGAAACCTTCTAGAGTCGGTGTCAAACATTTTTTTACTTCCTTCTGTCTACAGTTTCCATATCTTCATCCAATAAATTATTAGATAAGCATGCTTTATACTCACTTACAGTCGTAACATTTTGCATATGAATACACGACTGATGTATACTGTTATGATGCACTACTGCGATGTCTTACATTGTTCAGATACATTTGAAATTATGCATGACCTCTTGTTTGTTAAATTACACGACTGCTTCAATAACAATCGCGCAAAATAGATACGCATGTTCTATGATGTTAATAATACTATCACGTTCAAACATGTAAAAACGTATATGAATGGATGTATGAAACCTCCTAAAGTCGGTGTCAAACAATTTTTTACTTTCCTTCTGTCTACAGCTCCCTATCTTTATCCAATAAATATTAGATACGCATGGATTATGTTCACTTGCGGCCGTAACATTTTGCATGTGAATGCACGACTGATGTATACTGTTTACATTGTTCAGATCCATTTGAAATTATGCACGCCCTCTCTCTGTTAAATTACACGACTGCTTAAACAACAATCGCGCAAAAAAAGGATAAACCCTTATTTACACGACTGTTTCAATAACAGTTGTGCAAAAACATGACAAACCCTTAATAAATGTTAATCATGTATTATTAAATTTGAAATATAATTATGTAGAACTTCAAACAAAGAAATCAGAATAAATGTTCCAATACGTACTCTTTACACCCGCAAGAAACTGCACGACTGTACGAAAACTATTGCACGACTGTTATTGAAACAATCATGTTATTAAGGTAACATGAGTAAGAACGATGCAGTAGTGCATTATAACAGTGTAATCGGTAGTGCATTATGTTCTTATTACATACCGTTAGTTAAGCAATCTCTCACCTAATTGTTGTACACTTCGTACTCCTTACACCCGCACGAAACTGTACAAAAACTATTGCACGACTATTATTGAAACAACTGCGGAACGACGCATCAACAGTAGTGCATGATGTTCTTACTACACACCTTTAGTTAACTAATCTCCCACCTAGTTGTTGTTGACTTTATGATAAACAATGTTGACTATTGCATCATCTTCAAGTTCACCTTCTTTCTTCATCCCACGTTCTATCTGAGTCCAATACCAAAATGCTTTCATTAGCCAGGTTTTGTCACACGGATCAATCTTTTTATTGTGTAATATAAAATCATTGCAGGACTATCCATAGCTTTTTATAAAAATAATAATAAAAATCATATCTACAGTCTCTCAGCCGTGTAGTCTTACAGTCTTACAATGTCTAAGTAGTGCAGTTGATAAATGTTGTATGTTTTACAATGTCTAAGTATTACTTGTGCAGTCTTACAGTCCATACAATGTTTAAGTAGTGTACTCATAACGGAGTGCAATCTTATAGCCGTGCATCGTACAGTTACAATGTTCTAGTATTGCAGGCCCACAGTATTATAGTCTAGCAATCATACAACTTAAACTTCGTTTTTTCGGTCACACAGGCGTGGCACTGTCTTAAACTTCGCACTATATATCTGAGATATATCGCAATACAAGTTGTTAGCCTATGAGCGATTAATTCTGTTGCATTTTCTTAAGGGATACAATAATCACAGCAAATTATTTAATCTTCCATAAAATAAAATATCTAGAAAGGCAATGACATACTTATATTATGTGTTCGAAAATCTATGACCATTTGTTGCATAATATCGATACGGTGAGGAACTGAACTGCTGAATCTTTTTGGGTGAATCATCGTGCACATCGTCGCCTGCATATATCAATGGAAGAACCGATTGCAACATGAATGCACCACATTATCCGCTGATTTGTACAGTCAAAATAAATGAAACGAAATAGTAATTGTAAAAATGTAACATCCCGTCCCATACCGGGTGTCACTATAGCATCCGTCCCTACCGAGACCTGTGGGGTGGGTCCACCACACTCCGAATGATAGTCTGGCCCCGCTGTACCACCTTTTAACCTTTCAGGGTGCTTCGTCCTCGCTCACACGCACCCTGGGCAAACTTCCCAGGGGGTCACCCATCCTAAGATTGCTTCAAGTCAAGCACGCTTAACTTCGAAGTTCTTTCGGATGGACTCCCGAAAAGGTAGGTCGACCTTGGTGATATGAGTAGTACTATCAATTCTTTTATACGATTCTTAGCCTGACACGCCATACATTGTCAGTCTCATGATCCCTTCTCATTCGGGTGTCGGATCGGTTCGTTCATGTACCCTTCACCTAGAAGCCTGCCAGGAGCCGCTCCTTGTCCGTGCACCTCTATGGCACCGGCGATCACTCCCCCGCCCTCATCGGCCCCGGGCGTCACAAAAAATAAATACATTAAGAATTTTGTAGTACCTTCTCGCCTGATGGGGAACTAATCTATAAACAGTAGAGTTTATTATCGAGTATGTCATGCCCAAATCTCGAAGAATATATCGTATCATAAGCTGTGTTTTTTGAAATGTCGTTTCAAAGAATCTCATATCCCAATCAACCGAAGGCTCAAAGTCGTGCACTATTATTGATTGTTTTCTTTAATCAACAATGCATAGTATCCAATGACATTCATTAATATTAAATGGAATAACTATAAGATCCGTCTCTTGACATGGAACAGACGACCAATACTTAATGATACCATGTGGGCGAACCATATTTAATTATACGACTAATAATTGTCGGAATGTTATGACCATCAGCTCTGTAAGATTGTTCGTGAATAATTTTTGTGATTGATTATTATATGACTACCATCAACTTCGTAAGACTGCATAATTGAGTGTATGATTGTTAATAAAATTATTGCAAGACTATATCGGTAATTGTTTGTAATAATTTATAGTAAGACTCTTGATAGTGTCCTTATATAATATATTTTTCTCTGGTGGCACAATTGTACAACATTGAGATTGAAAATAATGTTGCAATATTAACTCATTAGTTTTGCCGACACATATTTAATTTTCTAAAATTTCTAAAGAATAACTTCTATGATGTTAATAATACTATCATGTTCAAACATGTATAAACGTATATGAATGGATGTATGAAACCTCCTAAAGTCGGTGTCAAACAATTTTTTACTTCCTTCTGTCTACAGTTTCCCTATCTTTATCCAATAAATTATAAGATACGCATGCATTATGTTCACTTGCGGCCGTAACATTTTGCATATGAATGCACGACTGATGTATACTGTTATAATGCACTACTGCAACGTTCTTACATTGTTCAGATCCATTTGAAATTATGCACGACCTCTCTCTGTTAAATTACACGACTGCTTCAATAACAATCGTGCAAAAATAGGATAAACAATTATTTACACGACTGTTTCAATAACAGTTGTGCAAAAACATGACAAACCCTTAATAAATGTTAATCATGTATTATTAAATTTGAAACATAATTATGTAGAACTTCAAACAAGAAATCAGAATAAATATTCCAATATGTCCTCGTTACACCCGCAGAAACTGCACGACTGTACGAAAACTATTGCACGACTGTTATTGAAACAAGCATGTTATTAAGGAAACATGAGTAAGAACAATGCAGCAGTACATTATAACAGTGTACAGCGGTAGTGCATTATGTTCTTATTACATACCGTTAGTTCAGCAATCTCTCACTTAATTGTTGTAGACTTCATACGTTTTACCCCCGCAAGAAACTGCATGACTGTACAAAAAACTATTGCACGACTATTATTGAAACAGCTTCGAAACGACGCAGTAGAGCATTATAAAAGTATGCAACTGTAGTGCATGATGTTCTTATTATACACCTTTAGTTAACTAATCTCCCACCTAATTGTTATTGACTTTATGATAAACGATGTTGCCTGTTGCATCATCTTCAAGTTCATCTTCTTTCTTCATCCCACGTTCTATCTGAGTCCAATACCAAAATGCTTTTATTAGCCAGGTTTTGTCACACATATCAATCTTTTTATTGTGTAATATACAATCATTGCAAGACTATCCATAGCTTTTTGCAAAACAATATAAAAAATCATATTCTACAGTCCCTCAGCCGTGTAGTCTTACAGTCTTACAATGTCTAAGTAGTGCAGTTAACAAATGTGCATTGTATATTTTACAATTTCTAGGTATTAGTTGTGCAGTCTTACAGTCATACAATGCTTAAGTAGTGTAGTCTCATAACCGAGTGCAGTCTTATAGCCTTGCATCGGACAGTCTTACAATGTTTAGTAGTGCAGCCCCACAATATTATAGTCTGGCAATCATACAAACTTAAACTTCGTTCTTTCGGTCACACAGACGTGGCACTGTCTTAAACCTTCGCACTATATATTCTGAGATAAATCGCAACACACTCTAGTGTTAGCCTATGAGCGATTAATTATCTTGCATTTCTTAAGGGATACAATAATCAAAGCAAATTCTTTTAATCTTCCATAAAATAAAATATCTAGAAAGGCAATGACATACTTATATTATTTGTTCGAGAATCTACGACCATTTGTTGCAGAATATTGATACAGTGAGTAACTGAACTGTTGAATCCTCTGGGCGAATCATCGTGCACATCATCGCCTGCATGCATCAATGAAAGAGCCGATTGCAACATGTATACACCACATTATCCGATGATTTGTATGGTCAAAAGAATGAAACGAAATAGTAACTGTAAAAAAATAAATATTAAGAATTTTGTAACACCTTCTCGCCTGATGGGGAATTCATCTATAAACAATGAAGTTAATTACCGAGTATGTCATGCCCAATCTAGAAGAATATATGGTATCATAAGCTGAAAATGCCCTTTCAAGAATCCCATATCCCGATCAACCGAAGGTTCAGAGTCGTGCACTATTATTGGTTGTTTTCTATAATCACAATGCATAGTATCTAGTAACATTCATCAATATTCACTGGAATAACTATAAGATCCAACACTTAACATGGAACAGATGCCCAGTACTCCACGATACCCTGTGCATATGGGCAAACCATATGTAATTATACGACTACTAATTGTCGAATGTTATGACCATCAACTTTGTAAGATTGTTCGTGAATATTTTTTTGATTGATTATTATATGACTATCATCAACTTTGTAAGACTGCTTAATTAAGTTCATGTTGTATGATTGTTGTTAATAAAATTATTGCAAGACTACATCGGTAATTGCTTGTCATAATATATAGTAAACCTCTTGATAGTGTCCCTATATAATATATTTCTCTATTGGTGGCACAATTGTACAACATTGAGATTGAAAATGATGTTGCAATATTAACTCATTAGTTTTGCCGACACATATTCAAGTTTTCCAAAATTTCTAAAGAATAGCTTTATGATGTTAATAATACTATCATGTTCAAATGTTAAAGTTGTGATATGTATTATTATATTTTGTAATGACTGTTGTGGATAAAATATTGTATAAACTACCCGGGGCTCACTGTTTGTTTATTTATTTGTAGTACTGAAAATAGGTAATGCTGTATAACTGCTTAGAGTATATATCCCTTGCAAATAGTAACAGTGTGATGTATATTGCCCTAAATCATAAACCTTTAATCTTAAACTCATGTATACTACTCCAACGAACGATTATTGTTGTATTGTACATTGGTAGCACTTTAAGACTGCCCCGCAACATATATAAAGGTATAATTTCAGAAAGAACATTTTGGCCACCAGCAAAAATTGTACCGCGAAGAATGAAAGCTTTTTCACATCTAATAGATCGGTCATTCATGCTAACATCATATCATACCATTTGTTATACATGTATTTAACTGAACGCATATGATAACGCAACAATAAAAAAAGAGAAAATTTTGAAACAAAAATAAAACGCCTAGCATCAGTCGAATCACAAACTTTAAAACAAATCAAGCTCTAGCGCAAAATGGCTTGCTCACATCCCTCTGACTCGATTTACATGCTTGAGCCTGCCTACCTTCTCGTTTATTCATGTTCCCTCACAAAGAACTTTCTAGAAAGTTATCCTCGACTTCCCTATTCATGTCACGCAAGCAGACGCGTGTGAGAAGACTACTTATGTAAAACAATCAGGTGATCAATAAATCCCGCAAAGAGAGGATTTCATTCACATATATAAAACATAATAATTTTTTAACTCCCATCGGGTTCTCTGCTGTTTGTGTCTTGCAATTGTGAAACTCTTGATGTACTTCATCTACTTCCTTGAGCCTTGCAAGGCTTCCTCTAATTACCCTTTCTCTTCTTCTCTCCCCTGAAAAAACCCTAACCCACACACAGCCGCCACCTTCTTCCCCCTTTCCCGTTGTAACACCCGTAAAAATTTAATACGGGGTTTTGATGGAATTAACTGAATTCTTGTAAATTAGAATATTCGTAATGAAATTCAGATTATGAAACCAAGTGAGTTGGGCCATACTAGAATTAGTGAATATAGATTAGTTGGAGCTCAAAACTTTCGAAAGTACTATGGTAATAATTTTACTTAAGGCATAGGGAAGTTTAATGATTATTACTATGTCATGTCTACATACGTGTGTATATATACAAAACGATAATAACCCATTAAAGAATGGGAAGTATACGTGGTGGTCATGTAAATAGATATACCAAGCATATAATAATTAAGAAGAACACGTGGAAGTTATTAAGAATACTAATACGTGTGACTAAGAACTGTTTTCTTAACTAGAAGGGAATCGACATCACTGTTTATAAAACATCTATATAGAATATGCCCTATACACATATAATACGATACGGGTAGATATAGATTTAGTATATATGGTAAAGGAGCTAGAACCCTTACGACAAAGAGGGGCATACCATGAACATATAGGAACAAAGGAATTTTCAGCCCAAATATTCGAACGTGAGGTAGATATTTTGTTTACAAGACAAGAATATGTTTATTACCTTATGTGCTTTTGTTGTGTTGTATGAACTACTTGAAATATGTTATTTATGTGGTATTATATAGCTTACTTGATTTTGATATTAGGGTGGAATTTTCATGACCTATATGTTGCATGGTAAAACCCAGATCTTAGGATTAATTATGCTTTCATGTGTGTATTATTTTAATTGAATATGTGACCGTTGTCTTCGATAGTGAGCATGTTTACTTTTTAAAATGTCTTGGTGTTTAGGGTTTTCGAGATATGATAATGATTGACTTGAACATTCTCGGCATGAAATAGTTTCGATACTTAAAATAGTTTAGGTTGTTAAGTAATCGAAAACCCCTAAGATGGTTTTGGGCAGTAGAGGTGTTTTAGCATTTAAGTTTGAGTTGTCCTATGTTTGGGCAGTTATGGGATTTCGGTGATTAGATTTTAAATTATTGAAAGTCTTCGCAAACCTAAGATTTGAAACACCCAAGTTTTCGTAAGAGCCAATGTTTTGCAAGGGCATTAAGTTTTCGGTAATTGCTATACAAATAAATTATTGGACGATTTTATTAGAGTTTTCGACAACTTAGAGTTTTTGTTATTTCTAGGGTTTTCGATATTTAGGGTTTGAGAAATTTTAGAGCTCGTGACTTAGCATGTATACTTATGTGATACTATTTTCATGCCCAGAGGTTCGACATGTTAGGGAACTCAACAGACATTTAGACTGATTTTTTTACATGGAGGACAGGTAGGTGGATCATCCATCTACAATACGTAAACACATTTGATTATGTGATTTACGTGGCTTATGTGATTTACATGTTTTACCTATTTTACTTACGTTATACGTGGATCATGCTTTATGAAATGTCATGTATATGCATAGCACGTGCATACACGTTAGGGAGAGAGATGGTTGTACCGTATTGAGACGGTGATATGAGATATTGACGTACGGGGTAGAATGAGATGCTTGTAATTGGTGACTCTTAGAGGAGTCGAGGTTGGGCTCACTGGGCACCTAGCGGAGACAGGCGTGATCGATCGTCTACTCGGGCGTGACCGTCCCGAGGTGCATACCGCCGGATGAGATATTGATGTGACCTGATAGGAGGCCATTGGCGTGATCGTCCAGTGCACTATCAGTGTATGCTTTTAGTGCGGAGCGACCCGGTAGGAGGCCATTGGCGTGATCGTCCAGTGCACTACCAGGGTAGGCTGCCGCGAGACTTGGGGGTGGCCTCCCAGTAGTCTTTCCGTACGGAGGTGTCGAGCCTAACCTAGGGCCCTGTGTTGTGTGAAATAGGAATGTGGGAAAAGAAGAGTGTGCATTATATCATGTTGTGAGATATTGGGTTTGGGATTGAGTGCACACTTGCATGCATGCATTCTATTCACCTACTGGGCAAATTGCTCAGTGTTTACGTGTTGTAGGTACTGAGCCCGACGCTGATACGCGTCGTGACTGAGGCGGCTAGTGGCGGTGCTCCACGGACTTTTGAGGGCGGTGCGGTACATGGATGAAGACATGTGGAGCGGCGTTTGGACTTTTTGTTTTGATATTTTTGGGGCTTCGGCCCGTGTACAGAGATGACGATGTAGACGTATGTTTATAGTAATATATATTATTTTAGAAAAAGTTCTTTATTGAACGGGCCTTCCGCAGCTTACGTTGCGGAAATCCGCCACTAATCCTAATTAAAAAAGTAGGGTCGCCACACCCGTCTCATCCCCTTCTCCCCCTCCCCACCTCGCCCCCATCTCCTTTCTGTCAGTTGGGGGAGCCTGCCTTTTTTCTTTTTTTTTTTTTCCTTTTTTTTTGTTTTTCCGCCACCCACCTCAGCCGGCCGCCCCGACGCCACCGCCGCCGGTGCCCTGCCCCGATGCCCACCTCCGTCGACCGCCTCGACGCCCACCTCAGCCGGCTGCCTCGACGCCCCCTCCGCCGGCTGCCCCGCCGTGCCCGCCGTACCCTTACGACAGCCCGCCGCCAGTTCCCAGCGTGCCACCGTTCCCCATCTGACCGCCCTGCCACCTTCCGTCAACCACCGACCGCTGCAGCCCACCTCTGTCTCCCGGTGTTCGTCTGGGAAACTCTTTTTCCCGACCCTCGGGGTCGGGAGCCTTTTAGCCTAGTGGAACCCCAGTCCGATGAAAATAAAATCTAGAAGTCGAATGCCAAGTTAAAGTGAAGAGTATAGTAGATTTAGCTTAATAGCTTTTCTGTTATAGGTTCTTTAGTTCTTGGTCGTAGATAATAGGTTTTATTTTCTGTCGGTTTTTTTGTCTCTTGTGGACCTTTGTCTCCCACGTGGGAGTGATGTACCCTTGTGGGGTCTTATTTTCCTCTTTCTGAGGACTTGTTTTCGTTTGGCGCATGCAACCAAACGGCTCTGTGTGCTGTTTACACGTTTGTACTCGTGTTCAGCAATGCATGCTATCGTTGGGAAAAAAAAAAAAGACAAACAATGAAGAAAAATGAGTCAACATTTTCCATGACGATTATGATAATTAGCCCTTCACCTATCTTCTCGGTAATCCAATAAATATTAAAAAGTAAGAACATTACAAAAGAGGTGCAAACTTGACCTCCACTCATCACCTTCTTTATCCTTTTGATCAACCTGACGCAAATTCTTAATCACACACAAAAAGGACATTATTCTTTCCACGCGATAAATGCAGAAAAAACCCTAAACCAAATAAACAGCTAATCTAATACATGTACAACTGTTTATCTGTCATATTATTAATTGAATACAATGAATGTATCAACTGCAAGACTGTTAATCTGTGCATGTTACCTATCCTTCAAGTATTCTATTCTCTTCTTTTGTTTTAACCTTTGGTATTTCCTTCAGCTTTTTCCACCTTCAAACTTTTGTGTGCCTTATAAAATCGGCAAAGTACTCAAAATAAGGCTTGAGACATCTTGTTTGCTAACATTCAGTGATTTTCTACATCACCTTCAAAAAGCACAATCTTCATCGTGAGAAAATAATTGTGCATTTCCTACCCTTTTTTGAGCAACATCTTTGGCGATCTCTCTAGACATTCATTCATCAGCTTCTTTATCCTTTCGATCAACCGGGCCCAAATCCTTAATCACTAAGATCATGAACACACAAAAAGGATATATTTTTATTCTTTCCCCACGATAGATGCAGAAAATAAAACCCTAAAACTCAAATAAACAGCTAATACCTATTTCCAAGAAGTGTATGAAGATGAACGCTGATCCTTTTTCGTGAGGAGAAAAAGCCCCTCGCTTGCGGTCGGGCTTGCCTATAAACATTCAGTCATTTTCTACATCACCTTCAAAAAAGAACAATCCCTTTTTTTATTCTTTCCACACGATAAATGCAGAAGTAAAACCCTAAACTCAAATAAACAGATAATACCTATTTTCAAGAAGTTTATAAAGATGAAACGATGATCCTTTTCGTGAGGAGAAAAAGCCCTTCGCTTGAGGTTAGGTCTGCCTATAAACATTCAGTCATTTTCTACATCACCTTCAAAAAAGCACAATTTTCATCGTGAGAAAAACAATTATGCATTTCCTACCCTTTTTTTGAGCAGCATATTTGGCGATCTCTCTAGACCTCTATTCATCAGCTTCTTTATTCTTTTGATCAACCTGACCCAAATTCTTAATCACTAAGACCATAAACACACAGAAATGACAGATTTTTTTATTCTTTCCACGCGATAAATGCAGAAAATAAACCCTAAAACTCAAATAAACAGCTAATACCTATTTCCAAGAAGTGTATGAAGATGAACGATGATCCCTTATTCATGAGGAGAAAAAGCCCCTCGTCACTCCAAGGACATTCTTGTCCTTCGTTTCTAGCCATGTAGTTCATCGGCTTTTCATCTTCCTCCGGCGACCAAAGCCCCTTTCTCAGCTTAGGACTACCGTTTACTGTGACGCTGTTGCCTACAGTGATTGAAAGCCCCTTCTGTAATGCATTGAGGTATGCCATGGCTGCCGTTAGAGCACTATAAGGTAACATAACAAATATCACGACTTAAGCTTTATCAGAGGGAAATAACTCATATTAGGATTCAGAAGACATCGGGAAAGGGTACCCGGTACAGAGAAGCCCTCACGCATAAACTTGCCATTCATAAGGAGTCCATAATTACATCCCTTGCTGCCCCGATGTTTGAATTTCAGAGCAACCTAATGGAGATTAAAGAACAAATATGCGCATGAGTAGACGTCCCAAAAGCAGAAAACAGGGTCTACACAGACCAAACATGTACCTCAACGGCATTAGGCACTGTTCTTTCGTTCGGCCAGTCGGGTTGATTCGGCGACCAACATAAACTTGTCCAAATCCTCCTTTTTCCCAGTTTCCTATCAACCCGATAGGTAGGAGAACGACCTACATTGACCTATTAAAGAAACAATATTTTAGTTCAACTGATTGGGTCAATAAAATGCTTGCATCATATCTCAATGGATTTTTAACCTAAACAATTAGGCAAAAACTTTTAACGACACAATGGACACGTGGCACGACCGTGGAAACAACTGTCCCTTATACAAATATGACTAACTTCCTTATCGGCAGCAAAATGCTAAAAAACGATGCAAAACAAAGAAAAAATAAATGTAACAAATTCGGCAAGTGGAACCGCTGCTAATGAGCTGCTGCTGCTTCTTGTTGTCCGCTTCTTTCTCTGCCTTCTTTTTCTCCAACTCCATCTTCTTGCGGTTGTCCTCGTGCGCAGTTTTCAACATTTTTGTGAAGTTGAACAGCGTTGAGATCACTGATTGGCGGACATACATGGATTAATATTATATATTATATAGTGTTGTTAGAAGTGGATGTAAGAAGAAGAAGAAGAACATGTGTTGTATATTAATATTACATTACCCTGCTCAAAGGGGCAACGTGTTGGATCTTCCCCAAAGTAATGGATCAGCGCATCCACGTTGCGACCTGCGTTATTCATTAGATTTAGCCAAACCAAACCAGCCGCCGGGGAAAAGAATTTAATTGGTTGGCTAATCTATCGTTATAATTCAAATGCAGGAATTATAACAATTTTTGTTGTTATAAATTCACTTTATATTATGACCCCATGTACAGACCAGACCAGAATATCTAAGCCCCTAACGCTACTCTGAACCAGTCGCCGCATACTGAAAACATCAAATTAATAATATCGTTATTAGTGAAAAGTTATGGGAGCTGTCAAAATCAATGACATTTTTCACAAAGTCACCTTTCGGAATGGGTCACGGGTCCATCATTTTCTGATAGGGTCAACTCCTGAATAACTTTTTCCAGTCCCTTGTTTATAGCTTGCATCTCTTCAGCCAAATATTTCAATTGTACCTGGAATAATTAAGGGTGGTTCGGTACGGTATACCATACCAAAACTGTGATACCGTATACCGTACCGAAATTTCGGTATCCAAAAAAATCATACCAATACCATACCAAAATTTCGGTATACCTTAAATTTCGATACGGTATTATACCGAAATTTCGGTATGGTATCGGTATCATACCTTCTATACCATTCACACGGAGGGTTTTTTACCATGCATGTCTCGTGACTCGTTAATTCGTTGTTTTGAAATTTTTAATCAATTCAAACTCCTTAGGCCCCAATAAGATAGATTATTAATACTAAAATTTTAAAATAAAAAGATTTTTAACCTTAAATAATTTACATATTTTAGCCAGTCTCCTTACTAAGACAAAAAACTTTATATAACCACAACATACAACTTTATATACAGACTAATTAGAACGAAGCGGCTAATATTTAAAAAAATAGTGAAGATTAACAAAAAGTAATTGCATTGCATCTTCACGCTTTCAAAATCCTGAAGAAAAACATTAATAAGGCAAAAATTAAACGTTACTTGAGTTACATAAGTAAAACGTGGTGGGCCTAATCTTAGAAAGTTGTGTATAATTTGATAATTTATGGACTAAATAAGTTTATGAAGATCCTTAATTTTTCATTTTATATTTTGTGAAATAATATAATATATGTAGGAGTGTATATAAATAAATATATTAAAAATTTTAGTGTTTCGGTATTCGGTATACCTAATTTTAAAAACTTTCATACCATTACCGTACCGAAAATTTTCGGTACGGTATCATACCTTACCAAAAACTTCGGTATACCAAAATTTTCGATATTTTCGATACGATTCGATACGATAAGGACGGTATTTCGGTATTTTTTCCAGCCTTAGGAATAATAGTACATGAACTGATTATGCACATGCCAAAAAAGAGCAAAACCAAACTGTGCAAGTCATACTGCGACCCGAGATCCCTTTACGGCTTTTCTCCCCGTGCCAACTTTAATGTCATAGTACCTTCAGAAAAATCGAGCAATGAAAATCAGACAATAACACAAACTACTAAAAGAAAGGGACAACAAATGTTATGTTATCATCTGCTACTAACTTTAAGCCATTTGGGAGGGTTGTGAATTCGCTTTCTGGTATTTTGGACCCTCTAAGCTGCAGCACCTGGCAAGTAAATAAGATTGTGTAAGAGAATGTTCAACATCGTATTAGTAAAACCGTCGAGCTAGACAGAAATCTCGAGCACATATGAAGTTGGGAAATTTCTTACAGCTCTTCTGCTTATGCTAGCTGCAATAGCTGGTTGGCATAAGGAAACACCTGCTGCTGATAAATAATAGGAAAACAGTGTCTTCTAAGTGAGATAGAAGAACAGACCAGTCAACTAATATAAGAGATTAGATCAAGGGCTTCAAGAAATTCAATCATAGCCTCATTCTTGTAATTATTTTCTCAGACATTTCAACTAAAGACAAGAAAGAAATCAACATAGAAGATTCTAAGAGTGGAAATGATTTAACTTGCTGCTGCCAGTAAACATCCCATAAACGCCCTTCTACCATTGCATCAAAGAAGCTAGATCGCCGTCCAAGGAATGAGGTGGCCTGCAACGAACATTGGCATAACATTAAAGAAGCATTCTTGACGGAATATTGCCTCTTGGCTGCAAATGACGGAAGTCGAATTAGTCAAAAAACGTTGACGAATCAATCCCTTTCTTTTCAAACAATCGAACATCAAATAGAGTAAGAGCTCTACTAAGAATGCAACCTTTGATGCCGGTTCCAAGCTGGAAAGCTCTTGAGCGAAATCAAGAACCTCGGGTATTTTATCAGTAAACCTGAAAAGCTCAACAGAATTTTGAGCGGAAGGTAGCTAAGTAAGATTTCAGATGAACTCAATGGAAACGAAACCTAACTTACAAAGATAGTGCCTTCGATGCCGATTCCAAGCTATTAAATGTCCTCACAATATCATTGTTCTCATCAGTTTTGATTCATAATCAGACTCTACGCTGCTGAGCTACTGTTGGCTCTAGAATACTTTCACAATCCAACGGTCATCTGATGCTCGTCAACTTCGATCTCTCCGCCAAAGTCGCCGCAAAATCTTCCCAACAACCTCGCAATCGATCTCCACCACAATCACTAAAACCTCAGAAAATCAACAAAAAGAGAAAAAGCAAATATCACAGACAACTCAACTGTCTATTCATACGCCGTAACTCAGAAATCACCCCCGAAGACAACGTACTTCCATGGAATACAGAGCTCCAAAGCGGAGGCGGCGGCGATGGGTTGCAGAACCCTTCTTACATCGGATTCTCCGACAACGGGCAAGAAACCAACCATCACCAGCAAAACCATGGCAACGGTAACAACAACAGCCTAGTATACTTGCCCCACGCGCCACCACCGCACTTTGTGGGCATCCCCCTTCCGGCGAATACCTCGGCCGCCCAAGATCAGGCCGCCCACTTCCTTCCCAGTCTCCAATACAACATCTACAATCTCCCTGCCGACGCCGGACCGGCGCGGGTGCGCCAGGGTTCGCCGTCTCAGGGACTGTCCCTGAGCCTCTCCTCCCAGCGCCGTACGCGATGCCGCCGATTCGCGTCGCCGGAGCGTCGCCTCCACGCGGCGAGGACGTCAGGGTTCCGAACCTGAAGGCCGCTCAAGAACTTTTTGACGAAGTGGTCACGTTGAAATATGTCAGATGTAGAAATGAACGGACATTATTTTGACTGTTTAGCTTTGTTATTAGTTAAAAAAACTATTCAGTTGCTTCAGATGAAACGAATAAATATATATAAATATATTGATTATTATAAAATGGCATTTGTAATTTCAATCAAAAGAGAGGGCTAAAATGGTCATTTTGTTTTACTATTTTTATAATAGGGGATTTTAGAGATAAATACCCCATGGGGGTTTGAACTTATGGTTCAGTCCCTTCAGCTTTTATTTTGTAACCAAGTACCTAAAACTTAGTTTTTACTCCCTTATATGTGAATTACGAAATTACCCTTTCACTTTTTATCTCAAATCGCCAACCTACCGTCCCAAATCCTCAACTCCTCGTCACTGTTCGTTTCTCGCCGTCTGTTTCTCGATGCTCATTAATTCCGCTCGTGAGCTTGCCCTCTCTCAGTTTATGTCAACGCTCGCTCGCTGGTCGACGCTCAATCATTGGCTTGCTGCTCGCTCGGTCTTCAGTCGTCTGTAGCATGTCTAACTCTGATTCGCCCCTTTTCTTGTCAAACTACCTTCGGATTATCAGAATCTAACGATAATTTAATTCGTCGCCTAGTCCGCTTCATTGTTGTAATAATTTTGTTAGTTCATTATGAATTACATTGCAGCTGCGATGGGATGTCTTTAGCTTCATGCTGAGATGGTTATGCAAGCAAGCAATATGTTATCTGCTATTAACAGCTCATATTTATGATTATTTTCATCGTGATGTATATATTGTTTGACTTTAAGATCACCATGGGTTGTTATCTGACGAGCGGTCGGTACACATAGTTGTAGCCTTGGATTGCCGTCGGCGCTCGCTGATTGCAACTCTGCTCCTGAGGATGCACTATGGCTGCCCTCGGGCCGTCGGCATGAAGATGTCTAAATCTGATTCGCCCTTTCCAAGAACGTGTGAAAAAGATTGTAATCCTCCGCCATTCGCTGTTTTCGGATTGATGCATCCGCTAAGCTTTCTTGGTCGCTTACGGGTCTGTCTGATAGGTTTGGCGGTAGATTTTTTAGACATGATGACATTGTACTGTTTTTAGTGACTCCGGTGAATATGTTTTGGATTACAATACCTAAGATCGGGTGAAAACTACTCAATTTTAGACTTAAAGTACCAATATTTGTGCAAAAAATACGTGCCGCGAATCATTTAAGACTAAAACCGTAAACTTTAAGCAAATATCTAATGTAATAAGAACATGGTCATCACAAAACCATAAAACAAGTTCCCTTGCACTTCACCTTACTTGAATTCATTAATAAATACCTGAAATCGAGTGAAAGTATTTAATTTTACAGTTGAATACAAGTACAAGTACTTAAATTAGTTGAAGGTCAAAGTTCCAAAAAACTTCATTTGGGTTGGTGATGATGACCAATATTCTTACCATTTAAGATCTTTGATGAAAAACTCTCATTTTACACTTAAATGACTCGTCACATTTTTTAAGTATTTTCTGTATAATAACCTGTATTTTAAACATAAACTTGAGTATTTTTTGTGTCGATTTAGGTATTTTATAGTTGAATACAAGTACTTAAATTAGTTGAAGGTTAAGGTTCCAAAAAACTTCATTTGGGTTGGTGATGATGACCAATGTCCTTACCATTTAAGATCTTTGATGAAAAAACTCTCATTTTACACTTAAATGAATGTGAAGTTGCTAGAAAAGTCATTCTATGTTGTTTATGATGAGTAATGTCATTAATATGTAAGTTGTTCATTAAAAACCATCATTTTGAACTTTTGTAACTCGACCATATATGCAGGTATTTTAAGCCTAAAATTCAGTATTTTCGACCTTAAATTAGGTACTTTCAGTCTCGATTTAGGTATTTTACTATTGAATTCAAGTATTTGACCTTGAACGAATGTGAAGTTACTAGAAACTCATTTATGTTGTTGATGATGAGTAATGTCATTAATATGTAAGTTGTTCATTAAAAACCATCATTTGAACTTTTGTAACTCGACCATATACGCAGGTATTTTAAGCCTAAAATTCAGTATTTTCGACCTTACATTAGGTACTTTCAGTCTCGATATAGGTATTTTACTATTGAATTCAAGTATTTGACCTTGAACGAATGTGAAGTTGCTAGAAAACTCATTTTATGTTGTTGATGATGAGTAATGTCATTAATATGTAAGTTGTTCATTACAAACCATCATTTTGAACTTTTGTAACTCGACCATATATGCAGGTATTTTAAGCCTAAAATTCAGTATTTTCGACCTTAAATTAGGTACTTTCAGTCTCGATTTAGGTATTTTACTATTGAATTCAAGTATTAACCTTGAACGAATGTGAAGTTACTAGAAACTCATTTTATGTTGTTGATGATGAGTAATGTCATTAATATGTAAGTTGTTCATTAAAAACCATCATTTTGAACTTTTGTAACTCGACCATATACGCAGGTATTTAAGCCTAAAATTCAGTATTTTCGACCTTACATTAGGTACTTTCAGTCTCGATTTAGGTATTTTACTATTGAATTCAAGTATTTGACCTGAACGAATGTGAAGTTGCTAGAAACTCATTTTATGTTGTTGATGATGAGTAATGTCATTAATATGTAAGTTGTTCATTACAAACCATCATTTTGAACTTTTGTAACTCGACCATATACGCAGGTATTTTAAGCCTAAAATTCAGTATTTTCGACCTTAAATTAGGTACTTTCAGTCTCGATTTAGGTATTTTACTATTGAATTCAAGTATTAGACCTTGAACGAATGTGAAGTTGCTAGAAAACTCATTTTATGTTGTTGATGATGAGTAATGTCATTAATATGTAAGTTGTTCATTACAAACCATCATTTTGAACTTTTGTAACTCGACCATATACGCAGGTATTTTAAGCCTAAAATTCAGTATTTTCGACCTTACATTAGGTACTTTCAGTCTCGATTTAGGTATTTTACTATTGTATTCAAGTATTTTACCTTGAACGAATGTGAAGTTGCTAGAAAACTCATTTTATGTTGTTGATGATGAGTAATGTCATTAATATGTAAGTTGTTCATTAAAAACCATCATTTTGAACTTTTGTAACTCGACCATATACGCAGGTATTTTAAGCCTAAAATTCAGTATTTTCGACCTTACATTAGGTACTTTCAGTCTCGATTTAGGTATTTTACTATTGTATTCAAGTATTTGACCTTGAACGAATGTGAAGTTGCTAGAAAACTCATTTTATGTTGTTGATGATGAGTAATGTCATTAATATGTAAGTTGTTCATTAAAAACCATCATTTTGAACTTTTGTAACTCGACCATATACGCAGGTATTTTAAGCCTAAAATTCAGTATTTTCGACCTTACATTAGGTACTTTCGGTCTCGATTTAGGTATTTTACTATTGAATTCAAGTATTTGACCTTGAACGAATGTGAAGTTGCTAGAAAACTCATTTATGTTGTTGATGATGAGTAATGTCATTAATATGTAAGTTGTTCATTAAAAACCATCATTTTGAACTTTTGTAACTCGACCATATACGCAGGTATTTTAAGCCTAAAATTCAGTATTTTCGACCTTACATTAGGTACTTTCAGTCTCGATTTAGGTATTTTACTATTGAATTCAAGTATTTGACCTTGAACGAATGTGAAGTTGCTAGAAAACTCATTTTATGTTGTTGATGATGAGTAATGTCATTAATATGTAAGTTGTTCATTACAAACCATCATTTGAACTTTTGTAACTCGACCATATACGCAGGTATTTTAAGCCTAAAATTCAGTATTTTCGACCTTAAATTAGGTACTTTCAGTCTCGATTTAGGTATTTTACTATTGAATTCAAGTATTTGACCTTGAACGAATGTGAAGTTGCTAGAAAACTCATTTTATGTTGTTGATGATGAGTAATGTCATTAATATGTAAGTTGTTCATTACAAACCATCATTTTGAACTTTTGTAACTCGACCATATACGCAGGTATTTTAAGCCTAAAATTCAGTATTTTCGACCTTACATTAGGTACTTTCAGTCTCGATTTAGGTATTTTACTATCAAGTATTTGACCTTGAACGAATGTGAAGTTGCTAGAAAACTCATTTTATGTTGTTGATGATGAGTAATGTCATTAATATGTAAGTTGGTCATTAAAAACCATCATTTTGAACTTTTGTAACTCGACCATATACGCAGGTATTTTAAGCCTAAAATTCAGTATTTTCGACCTTACATTAGGTACTTTCAGTCTCGATTTAGGTATTTTACTATTGTATTCAAGTATTTGACCTTGAACGAATGTGAAGTTGCTAGAAAACTCATTTTATGTTGTTGATGATGAGTAATGTCATTAATATGTAAGTTGTTCATTACAAACCATTTTAGTAAAATAACTAGCTTCAATTTTGACGTACTTTTCTCATATATGTATTTTTCTCAAAAATTAAGTATTTTCCTTGCAAATTAAGTATTTATCCTCTGAATTTAAGTACTTAAGAGGGTTTAAAAGTGAAGTTGGATGTTGTGATGATCAAGTACTTTAGGCATAAAATCAGTATTTTTGGCCTTAAATTAGGTATTTCAACAATCGATTTAGGTATTTTACTGTTGAATTCAAGTATTTGACCTTGAATGAATGTGAAGTTGCTAGAAAACTCATTTTATATTGTTGATGACGAATAATGTCATTAATATGTAACATGTTGATCAAAAACATCATTTTAGACTTGAATAACTCGACCATATACACAAGTATTTTAGTCATAAAAATAGGTATTTGTCGCCTAAAATTAGGTACTTTTAGACTCGATTTAGGTTTTTGATGCTCATTCAAGTATTTGTCCTTGAATGAATGTGAAGTTGCTAGAAAACACATTTTATGTTGTTGATTATGAGAAATGCCCTTAATATGTAAGATGTTGATTAAAAACCATCATTTTAGACTTGAATAACTCAACCATATACACAAGTATTTTAGTCATAAAAATAGGTATTTGTCGCCTAAAATTAGGTACTTTTAGTCTCAATTTAGGTATTTTGATGCTCAATTCAAGTATTTGTCCTTGAATGAATGTGAAGTGGCTAGAAAACTAATTTTGTGGTGTTAGATGAGGATCAATGTTCTTATTATGTGGAATTTTTGATAAAACTAACCATTTTAGTCTTAGATGTTCTCGCCCAATTCGCAAGTATTTTATACATGAATATCAATATTTACTTCATGAAATTAAGTACTATAGTCCACGATTTAGGTATTTTATCACTGAATTCAAGTACTTGACCGTATACGAAAGTGAAGTGGCTAGGAAACTAATTTTGTGGCGTTGATGAGGATCAATGTCTTATTATGTGAAATTCTTTATAAAACCAACCATTTTAGTCTTAGATGTTCTCCCTCAATTCGCAAGTATGTTATACATGAATATCAATATTTACTTCATGAAATTAAGTATTATAGTCCACGATTTAGGTATTTTACCACTGAATTCAAGTACTTGATATGGTTCATTAAAACAACAATTTTTGTGGAATGTATCTCGCCCCTTTCAAAAGTATTTTCTATATGAGAATCTGTATTCCATATGATAAATCAAGTTTTTATGCTTATAATTTAAGTATTTTTTTCTCGAATTCAGGTATTCGACATATTATGTAGGACAAGTAAAAAAAACTAGTTTTTCATGTTTTTTGTGGTTAATGTCATTAACACTTGATATGCTTCATTAAAACATCATTTTTTGTGGAATGTATTTCGCCCTTTTCAAAAGTATTTTTTGTATGAGAATCGGTATTTCATATGTTAAATCAATTATTTGTTTCTCGAATTCAGGTATTTGACGATTTTTTCGACAACGATTGGCCCTCCATCTATGAAGAATTTGAAACTGTTGCAGGTGCTATAAGTTTCTTATTTTTGTTTCTTCCTATCGATCACAGGCGCCCTTGATTCTGAACTGCTGCTTGTACTCTCTTTTGGGATCAAAATGGGATGAAACTCAGCGTATATTACAGACAAATTTCTAAGCTATTAAACAATTTCCCGATAATTTTTCAATCAAGTTAGGTCCTAAATGAATGTCTCGAGACAGAGGCCCTACTGCACAAGCAACGAACGAGCGACGACCTGCCGAGATCTGAGCATATCAAGTGTGAACGGAGAGCGACAACCGGCGAGGACTTACCGCGAGCAGTGGGCGAACCAACTAGCAGGATTAACGAACATCTAGAAATTGGAGCCTGGCGGCAAGCAGCCATAGGAAGGAGGTGAGGATTTGGAAATAAAATTGAATACGGTGCTAGTTGGATCGATTTGGGAAGAAGATGAAAGGGTATTTTGGTAATCTATTATGTGGGGAGTAAAACTAAATTTTTGCTTATGTGGCATACCTAGTTGTAAAATAAATTTTGGAGGGACTGAATCCTAACTTGAAAGTCTCGTCAGGCATTTATCTCTAAAATCCCCTTTATAATACCATAAAAATCCTCCAAGTTGATGACGTGGCACTAATAAGTGGTCAATAGGGGGTGGCAATTTTTGTAAATAAATACACATATAGGCCTAAGTTTGAAGTCCTTTACCAACTTTTATATATATATATGACTCTTTATATAATAAAAGTGCGAATAAAAGTGTGAATAGAGAATATGTTTTGTCCTATTGTGAAATGATCAATATGTCCTTAGCTTATATTCTATACTTATGAATCAAAATTAATAATTAATCATAAGAAAAAGAAAAAGGAATACGTAAATGTAAAGTTGGGTTTATGACCCTTGCTACTGCTTATGCCGTGTGCATGGTAGTAAAAAAAAAGGAATATGTAAAGTGGGGTTTACGCCCCTTAGTGTTGCCTACAATGTATTGATTATTTTTCAACGTAGATGCAATGCATGTTAATGTACATGTTAATGAAAAATTGAGAGGAAAGAATATGAAAATATTAAAGACGCCACTTAAAGAAATATCATGTAATTGTGTATTGAAACAGACGTATATATATTATATGGAGTATATCAATGGACACATTACCAAACTTAAGGATAGGACGTGTATATCTGTTCAGACTTTACAAAGTCCAATATTTCATATCTCAAATTGCTTATTATATTCTAATAAATATGGAGTATTCTTTAGTTGTTCTTTGCATGCGAAATTCCAACATTTCACATCCATCCAACTATTGCAGGGCATGCCAATTCATGGGGTTATTTTTCAAGCGCTACGGAACATATTGACTGAACGTTGCTCACCCAAAAAACGTATATCCTATCAGATCTCAGCCTGAAAGAAATAAACCCTCGCTATCCGAACGTTAATCCTAATATAGAGTTGATCTTGAATCCGTCAACAAGTGTCTCCGAGGTTGAGGAGCCGCTTCATTTCACGAACAAATCTTTCAAGTTTTTGCAGCTTCACTCATGTTATTGGCGAGTCGGAAGAGAACCTACTTTTCAGTACACAAATCTTTCAAGTTTTTCAGCTTCACTCATGTTATTGGTGAGTCGGAAGAGAACCTACTTTTCAGCACACCTTTTGCAATACATTTTTATTATTAAGCAGTATGTGAACATTGGTACATATAAATTGGTTTTTCAAGAGTGTTAGGATTTTTCATGAAGGTAAACCATTGTTCCAGTTCTCACGGAGTGGCTCGATAGGCTATAAGAGGGAAGTCATATTAACGAATGAGACGTACATAAATAATTAAAAATATGTTACTTCTTATCATTGTAAAATGATGCTATCGTTATTCAATTTTCAAAGCATTGTAGTGAACTTATGGGATGCTCTAGCCATGAATGAAGGTCAATATTTGCAAAAGATGTCTTCCGATAAAATAATTGTAGGCTTCTCAAACTTAAAGCGCCACGTTTATTAAGGTATTCTTTATATTATTTTTCCAGCACTTTTATATTGCATGAATGTTGAGGAAAAAAAATTGACCTTACTTTTTATTTTTTAATTTCAGGTGTTGTTCAATTGAAGTCCACATCTACGACATGTTTGCTAATCAATCCACCGTCGGAACTAAATTCGTGGTAATTGACTTCTTTGTTTTTCAGAATCAATAAAATATCAACATACCGAAATGATGTTTTCCATATTAAAATAATTATTATGTGTCATAGGTTGACGAGCACTTGTGTTGATCACAACCTTCAAAAGTTGTGGATGGAAACAAAATAATGGAGTCTGACGAAATCACGATCAAACTATTGATCAAGAACAGAGGTATCTTCAATGAGGTACAAAGAAATGAATCTGATACATTTGTTCGAGATAAATTTTTAATAAAAAAAGTCTCCCCTTGTTTTAAACATGCACTTGTCATACCGATGAACGACAAGTGAACTCTTACTTTTATATCAAAGCCTATGCCAACCGTGTGCAAAACGCATCATCGCCGTGGTATGATTCGTGCGCAAATTGTCATTGCTCACTTTTGAGCACATTGGATGGCAAAGAATGTAAAACTTGCACGAATTCCGAGGTTGAATCATCTCCACGGTATGTAAAATTCACAATACTTAAGAAAGTAAAATATTTTATTCAAAATAATTATAAAATTATTAGCATACAAGTATCGTTATCTATTGAAGTTACTGATGGGGTTGAAAGCGCAACAATTGTGTTATTTGACGACGTGGCAAAAGTATATCGGTTATACTGTTACCGAGTACATCGCATCAGTGACTATAATTTCCATCTGTTCCGATTGTTGAACTTCATCTGTATAACTGTCTACAGAATCCAACCAAGTCAGCATATTACAAGAGTTTTTCAAACGAAAGAGAAATCCCATATTACTTTCTATTTCGACTCGACAGAAATGTTGAGGTTCGCAATGAAAATTATTCATTATTACGGAAAGAATTTTGGATACGAATGCTCATTCCCTTGGCGAAGAAGACACCGAAACAGTTGTTGCGTCTCAAGAGAAGAAAAAGAAAGTGGTCCTGGGTTGATGTTATAGAATTGGATGATGATGAGAAACTAGCCACTACGAGAAAAAAGATCAAGGGAAAGAATTAGCCTAAATCCTCGGGAACTAAAGTACCGTTCAAAAAAGTAAATTAGAGAAGCTCTGAGAAAAATATCCATTTTATGTTTAGTGAGATAATTTTGCTCGATGCTTTGCTACTAGACAATATGTTTTGCTTGTATGTTTACTTTTTAAAAAAAAAATATGCTTCCTATCTTTATCTTTTAATGTTGTGATTACCAGTATCTATGTCATGATGCATAGAGTTTATCTAGAAACGCATATAGTATCAAATCCCAACGTAATTGTTGACATCCAAAATTGGATTTAGGCTTGTCTATAGTGCAAGTATTTCTCGTCCCCGCGGGGATTCGCCCCGAATAGGACGCAGAATGCCCCATGTTTTAACCCCGCAGGGTGGGGACTGGGAGGTTTTTTCCGTGGGAATCCCCACCCAACTCCCTGTTATATTATTATGCGGCGCCCTGACTCCTACCGCCATTCTTACTACTATTTTATGTGACGGCATGTGATATAATTGAAATCTATATACGAAAATGCATACAAAATTTTTCCTTTTATATAAAGGAAATTCTTCTGTACAGTGCAAAATATTTCTAGGACATAAATACATAGGTGAGTGCGCATGCGTGTTCAAAATAATCTATTGGCCCGCCACTCAGGTCGCATCCATGTACACACTGCCACCTCAAAAGTCCTCCGGAAGCTTCAAAAATTGTCCTTGCCTTCGTAAAGATCTCGTACTGTGATCCCGTGAACCTACAACACATAAATACGTGGAATGAGTTTATAAAGCTCAGTAAGTGAAAGCCATGCATGCCATGCACGTGCCCTAATTCTCAAAGGCATCCGCGCCAATGCTCCCTAGACCTCATATTTTTCCTTGTCTTGTCTTGTCATGTAGGCCGTAGGGCCCTCGGCTATCTTGCTATGCACCATCATGGAGCTCGAATCCACAAGGGATAAATAAATATAAGTGGCAATATCCACTCAAGGGAGGCTAACCCTAGGGTGCCTTTTCTGTCCCAATGTGGTTTCATACATCACGCGGACGCTTCACACTGGTCGCCTAATCTGAGGTAGTCAACACCAGAGATACCCTCAGTGTCGCTTACTCCCTCAGCTCGCACCCTCCGGGTTTCACGATCCGCCATGAGGCATTAGCCCTAAATTCATGTCTTGCCTTGTACATGTCATGTCTTGACGATAGCGCCATACGACGTCACCATGATAGCATAGAAGAGCCGTGACTCAACTGTGAGTCGACATCAGACGCCCATATCGGAGAATCTCTATCGCTCTCAGGAGATCGTATATTATGCACGCTCTTATATCATGCCTTTTATACTAAACGTGCGTGCATAGGATCATGTCATGAATATGCGTGTCATGCCATCATATCATGTAATTAAATCATGTGGGTCATGTAACGCAGATAATTCATGTAGGAAGTCACGCAATAAAAACACATAACATATAGTTTTATGCACATACAATTATGTGTTGTAGTTGGGACTTCCACTTACCTGGTATCCTTACCTTATTTAATCTTATCGTACTGTAAGTTGTAAATCTTCAAACCCTAAGTATAAAAACATATAAAATTAGGGTTTGTTAGTCTAATAACAATTATACAAAAGTGACTTAGTTAGACAACCCTAGTTTTGACTTATATAAATCTTGAGATGTATGGTAGGCTAAATCTCGACATTGCATATACATGAGTTTGACATGGATTTCGACATAGTACTTACAAAATTCGATATTGATTAAACAGCATTCAGGGTTTCGAGATATGCTATCGAGATCATAACCAAGATGTCGATATGCTTTACAAGATTCGACTTCTATATTAAGTGGGATTTCGACATTACAATTTAAAATCTTGAAATATCATACATACAATTTCGAGGTATATCTCGACATTATACTCAAGATGTCGATATGTTACACAATAACATCGATATTGTACCTATAACTAAAATCTCGACATAATTTCAAGAAACATGTCGACATTATAAATAGAGATCTCGATATGGTTTGATAAATCTTGATATAAGACATGACTTAGACATAAATCTCGAGGTGGATTAAGCATGAATCTCGAAATTGATTAATCAATACACATAAATTTCGAGATTTAATAATATACAAAGATCTCTTAGGTTTCGAGATGTATGTTGGAATTACAAATAAGGTGTCGAGGTAAAATTATAACAAAATGTCGAATTAATTTTCAAGATAGATCTCGAGCTTTGGTAAACTAAATGTGGATATTCCACAACCCTACATATTTCGACATGGATAGCTCGAGATCTTTGTATCAAACTTCGAAAGTAATTCCAGAATAGATTTAGACATTTTATATCCTTATTCTTAGCCCTCGAAATAGATCTACAAACTGATATGGCTTCGAGATTTATGATCTGAAGAAGCCATATCGTACGAAAACCCTCTCAAAATTATCTAAACCTTCGATTAAAACACTTATTTCTTAAGAACAGTATGAATATTATTTGAATTTCTAAGTATACTTAAGACTTCAAAGTCTATAACCTAAGTAACATGAATTCCTACGTCTTTGGTGCTTAAAACATACTATAATTACAAATTATGAGCTCAAGATAAGAAATTATACCCTTTCCTAGTTTTGTTTGATTTGTCTTTGAAGTTCTTCTGCTCACTTTCTCTTTTTTGAGTTTGCAAGGGTTTGTTTAGTGAGTTATGCTCTTCGAAAGTTTCTTTGGTTTTATAAGTTGCTTCGTTGTTCTTTTGTTCCATAGTTAGCGTGTCCTTGCAAATAATGTACGTTGATGCTTATCCTAAGTTTACTAGTAGCCATTAGTTTAATATTACTTTAATTTTCCATATACCTTTAAGTCTTCGAAACAAACTTATGAAAGCCTCTAATGCTTCGAAATTCTCATTGTTCGAATTTCTCAACTCGACATTCTTCTGCCGTCCTTCGATATCAATATTATTAATTAAGTGAACTATTCTTCGAAAATCATAAATCTCGAGATTCAAAGATCTCTAGTTTTAAAAACTTTCAGACTTAATTGATTTCAAGCTTTATAAATCTCGAGCTCCAAGGGTTTCGACATTAAAGCTTTCGAGACTTATATGTATTGGAATTTCTTCTTAACACTTTTGAGACTTTCATAAACTTCGACATTTATCATTTCGAGATTCAACATTCCAAGCTTTAAGAATTTCGAGATTCAAAGATCTCGAGATTCCTAGTTTCGAAACCCTAATATACCAAAATCTCTATCTAGCCTTTTTCGGAATTTATTCCTACTAATTCGTGTCCCTAAAACGTGGTATTAACACTTAATATACTAAATTAAATTTTCTAGGTTAGCATGTTATGTATTAAATTTCCTACTAATTCGTGTCCCTAAAACTAAATTCCTGTCCCCGCTGCTTCTCGTCTCAGCCAAAGTCAATTCCGAGGTAAGAATGCGGCTTCTCTCGAATATGTTTGAAGTCATTCTTTAATAAGGTTTGCCTATTTATGTTTGTTTTGTTGGGCTCTCGGATATGTTTGAAGTCATTGTCTAATAAGGTTTGCCTATTTATGTTTGTTTTGTTGGGTTGTTTTGTTCTTTGATGTGTTACAACTTCCTTGGCAGCTTTGATTTATTCATTGTCTAATAAGGTTTGGAAGCAAAAGCTTTGGACGAAGTTAGACGATTAGAAGACCATCTTTAGAGAAGGTACGCGAGCTCGATGAATTGCTTTTGTTTTCTTTTCCAATTTGAATTGAATGCCGGTGTTTCTTAAATGTGTTTCCTTCACTGCTTTTCAGATGATGTTGTTGCTCGGTTTGTCGGCTTCAGTTGATTTTAAGAGGACAAAAGGGACGGAAAAGGGATGCGATGACTTTTCGGGCGGTTGTAGCTCGGCTCGTGTAGTTTTTCTTGTTGTTTAGTTAAAACTTTGTTTAGTGATTTATGTATTGATTTTATTATATATTAATGAAATTTGAAAAATTTTATTCCGTTTTACCGTTTAGTTAATTTGTCAATTAAAATAAAAATTTGAAATCAAAACTAAAAAAAAAAAGAAATAAAAAAAAAAAAAAGAAGATAGCGACTACAACTTTAGTCGGTGACGTAGTAGCTACTTTTTAGCGACTACAAATTCCGTAGTCGCCGGTGTAGTCGCCATTTGCGACTAATTGGCGACTGCTATAATTTAGCGACAAGGCTTTTAGCGACTACATTCTGCAGTCGCTATTGTAGTCGCTAAACGCAGTTAGCGACTAATTTTCTATGATTAGCGACTAAATTGTGTAGTCGCTAAAACACACTTTTTTTTGTAGTGGTACTAAAAACCCTAACATCAGCAACTAACCTAATTTCAATTAATTCCTCTACTTGGTTAGTAACCCTAATAGCACCCAATTTGAAATCATGTTGACACATAAAATCGTAAAACACGTCTCATGCAGTCACGTAAACCATATAATATGAATGCATATTTATTGGCCGGCTTACTTACGGGACTCGGGTATTACATATTATATCGAATTTATATTATTATAAATAATATTAAAATATAGTTTTAACCTTATTAAATTCAGTTTAAATACTACTTAAATAATATTTATAATATTAAATAATACTTACTATAAATAATATTATAGTTTTTAATAATATTAACATAATATAAATAATATTAAATAATATTTTAATATTAATAATATTTAAAATAAAGAATATTATAGTTTTCATAATATTAACATTATATAAATAATATTAACTAATAGTCATAATATTAAATAATATTTAAATAATATAAATAATATTATAGTTTTAATAGTATTAACATAATATAATATAACATTAAATAATACTTAACATCCAGTGTACATGAGATTTCATTCCTATCATTTGAAAGTTTAATTAAAAGCATTACATGAAGACTTTACAAATTCCAACATCTGAATTCTTTTCACTACATAAACATTAACATACAATTTACCACATCAATGGACACATTATCATACTTAAGGATAAGACGATTATATTTGTTCAAACTTTACAAATTCCAACGTTTCATATCTCAAAATGATTAGTACTAATAAATAAATTATGCATCTCAGAGACACATGGTGTACATATAGAGAGTGATGTTTTCCTCACATGGAGTAACATACGCATTCTTTATATGTTTCTTCAATTTGATCAATTGCTAAGCCACACCTATATCGGGAGGTTAGATATTCGATACAGGAGCTCGTATTCATTGATTTCCTTGTAGGTACGATTTCGGTAATTACCTTTGTAGGATCATGATGACGATAATTTTTTTTATCAATAATAGTACATTCTCTTATTCTAATTTTATGTTAATCGGATTTTGTTTTGCGGGTTATGAACTCAAGTAGCTATATACCAACACCACTTTCTCTCTCCCCCTTCTTTTTCCACCCTTCTCTCTAACCCTAACCCCTCTTTCAATGCCGCCGCCACCTCTCCTCATTTATGGAGGTAGATGGAGGAGGGGGAACATGGAGGCAGGGGGAGCTATTCTCTTCGAGTTTTCTCTGTTTTTTAAGAAAAAAAGTATAAAACCGTCTACCACCACCACCGCGCCGCCATCGTGCCACTACCGCGCTGCCACCGTGTCGGCCTCCTTCGACTGCCTTTCGTCCCCACCTGGCGCCGTTGCCAACGGTAGCCCCTGCACCACTCGGCCGTGGTGGTCGTGCGGTGTTTCATTCCTATCATTTGAAAGTTTAATTAAAAGCATTACATGAAGACTTTACAAATTCCAACATCTGAATTCTTTTCACTACATAAACATTAACATACAATTTACCACATCAATGGACACATTATCATACTTAAGGATAAGACGATTATATTTGTTCAAACTTTACAAATTCCAACGTTTCATATCTCAAAATGATTAGTACTAATAAATAAAATTATGCATCTCAGAGACACATGGTGTACATATAGAGAGTGATGTTTTCCTCACATGGAGTAACATACGCATTCTTTATATGTTTCTTCAATTTGATCAATTGCTAAGCCACACCTATATCGGGAGGTTAGATATTCGATACAGGAGCTCGTATTCATTGATTTCCTTGTAGGTACGATTTCGGTAATTACCTTTGTAGGATCATGATGACGATAATTTTTTTTATCAATTAATAGTACATTCTCTTATTCTAATTTTATGTTAATCGGATTTTGTTTTGCGGGTTATGAACTCAAGTAGCTATATACCACACCACTTTCTCTCTCCCCCTTCTTTTTCCACCCTTCTCTCTAACCCTAACCCCTCTTTCAATGCCGCCGCCACCTCTCCTCATTTATGGAGGTAGATGGAGGAGGGGGAACATGGAGGCAGGGGGAGCTATTCTCTTCGAGTTTTCTCTGTTTTTTAAGAAAAAAGAATAAAACCGTCTACCACCACCGCACCGCCATCGTGCCACTACCGCGCTGCCACCGTGTCGGCCTCCTTCGACTGCCTTTCGTCCCCACCTGGCGCCGTTGCCAACGGTAGCCCTGCACCACTCGGGCGTTGGTGGTCGTGCGGTGTTTCATTCCTATCATTTGAAAGTTTAATTAAAAGCATTACATGAAGACTTTACAAATTCCAACATCTGAATTCTTTTCACTACATAAACATTACATACAATTTACCACATCAATGGACACATTATCATACTTAAGGATAAGACGATTATATTTGTTCAAACTTTACAAATTCCAACGTTTCATATCTCAAAATGATTAGTACTAATAAATAAAATTATGCATCTCAGAGACACATGGTGTACATATAGAGAGTGATGTTTTCCTCACATGGAGTAACATACGAATTCTTTATATGTTTCTTCAATTTTGATCAATTGCTAAGCCACACCTATATCGGGAGGTTAGATATTCGATACAGGAGCTCGTATTCATTGATTTCCTTGTAGGTACGATTTCGGTAATTACCTTTGTAGGATCATGATGACGATAATTTTTTTTTATCAATTAATAGTACATTCTCTTATTCTAATTTTATGTTAATCGGATTTTGTTTTGCGGGTTATGAACTCAAGTAGCCATATACCAACACCACTTTCTCTCTCCCCCTTCTTTTTCCACCCTTCTCTCTAACCCTAACCCCTCTTTCAATGCCGCCGCCACCTCTCCTCATTTATGGAGGTAGATGGAGGAGGGGGAACATGGAGGCAGGGGGAGCTATTCTCTTCGAGTTTTCTCTGTTTTTTAAGAAAAAAAGTATAAAACCGTCTACCACCACCGCGCCGCCATCGTGCCACTACCGCGCTGCCACCGTGTCGGCCTCCTTCGACTGCCTTTCGTCCCCACCTGGCGCCGTTGCCAACGGTAGCCCCTGCACCACTCGGCCGTTGGTGGTCGTGCGGTGTTTGGTCCATATTTTATGGCCTGTGCGCGTATTGAGAATACCTATGTTAGAAGGCAAAACTTGAGGTTTTTATTCGTTCTATTATTTCGTCAAACAAATTATTCATTTGCAATTTACAATTTAAAAACCGTTCCTCCGTGCATTATAACTACAAAATAGGTGCTGAAAACTAATATAGACAAATATATCATTTCATTATAGAGTCTCAAGTTTAGTACATTTATCACAAATATTTGTTGGTATGAATATTGTTTATGATGATTCAAATCAATAGACATGCGATTATTGAGTGATTTATTGGGTGATATACATGTGACTATTGCAGAGCACTAATTGAAACAATCTTTCCTGAATCGATATTTAAATTTAGCATGCCTCGGAAATCAAACTCGGATACAAAAAGGTACTTCTTCTCTTGTCCCACTTACATACTTTATACTCTTTAAAGCATATAATCATAATCTTTTTTAAATAGAGTAATATATATTCAGTCCTAATTTATGTTATTTTCATCATATGGAATGTTGTTTGGCAGAAATAATGATTCATCGGTACAAACCGACCAAG
Organism: Craterostigma plantagineum; assembly: GCA_027422505.1. Taxonomy (NCBI): domain Eukaryota; kingdom Viridiplantae; phylum Streptophyta; class Magnoliopsida; order Lamiales; family Linderniaceae; genus Craterostigma; species Craterostigma plantagineum. The sequence goes on along the minus strand of JAPQWV010002093.1, from coordinate 23,122 downwards.
ACAAATCAGATCAAGGTAAAGCATCAACATATACCTTTTCACTTACCATTCTACGATGACTGAGATATTTAAATAAAACTTTCCGTTAGCTAATGCGAAAAGTAAGAAATTACAATAACAAAAGAAAAAGTATTCAGCATACCCACAAGATGAAAGATGTCAATACATCGAAAAAGTCAGTGAATCCAGAAAAAAAAAAAAAAGAAAATTGATGGAGGACTCGCCTAATTCATCAAAACAAGCACGGAAAAAGAAACGTACCTGCTTCTTGTAAGCTCTAACATGCCTAGATGAACGTGAAGGTGCATATCTTTCTGTACGTTTACCATTAGACCTGAAATTTTGTTTCGGTCCCATGTAACTCTTTTTTTTCTTTGTCCTATATTTGGGTCCCACATAACTGATTGGCACATTGTAGATGTAGTTGAATAGGTGAATAATCATGAAAGTTACGAGCTATACGAGTTAGAAGTGATGAAGTCCTATTGTCATTGTGGTGCAAAGAAATTTTAGCGCGAGCCTCCAGGTTTTTGTTGTGATAATGGCAGAATAAAGCTGATAGGTACAACTATTCCGCCAGAACTCCTTCGATTACTCACAGACCACCAATCGACAGAGGCAACAGAATTCCGAAAGAATGCGCGAGTTTACAATAGTGTCTTTCGTTTACTTCTTTCTGGGCCAATATGAATAAGGACCTTGCATCTTCAACTTGGGGAATTTAGTCATTCAAAGCTCAAGGCCAAGTTTATCATAGTCTCCTGGGTTGATTCCACATGAAGCAGGCATGTCACACTTCCAACTATATTTTTGGAATATAGACAATGAACTACACAATAGAATGGGTATATTGATTAATGAATTATGCTTCTCTTAACGAGAATACTATGTAGAAGTTGCTGGAGATAGTGAAAGAAAATCCATATGCTGCGTTGCTTTGGAAAATGGCTGATATTCCTGCATTAGAAGAAATTCAGCTACATATCACAAAAAATGCAGGAATTGATCAACGTTGTTATAACTCACCAACTGGTGATGAGGTTACTGCCATTTGGTAGAAGGAAATAACCCAATATACCTTATGATCGAGACTCGTTATACATGGGCACAATGACCATGGATGTGACCATTGGGCACTACTATGGATGTTATGACCCCCTCCAATATCCGCTCCTTTTACAAAGGTGAAAACGGTTGGCATCAAAACATACCGAAGTGTCTAAGTTCTACAAGCATCAGTTCATCTGCTGGTCTTCAAGTGTCTCGAAGTTTCTCTTCAGAATATTGTTAATGCAGAAGCGCAAGGTACAAATGTCAATTTACGCTTTACTTAAGAGATAACACGTAAAATAAATCTTGATTCTTGACTTGCATGAAGGATATAAAATTTTTCTAATTTGTTTAAATATGATCAATACATTCATCATCCTACAATTGTCGTAGGCGCCTCCTCAGACAGTACCAAGATGGTATTATGTAGAGAACATTATTGTTACAAACTAGAGATTAGAGGTGAATCAATCCTTCTATCTGCTGGTAGATTACTCCAACAGTACGTAGTAGACATGTATATCAAATTAGAAACAACAGATTGGATTTTTCAACGCCATCAGGCAGAGATGAGATCAAAATTGTACCAAGGTATCGTTGATAGCGTGACCAATGGAGAAACTAGAGGTAGTGAAGTTGGGAAAGTTGTTTCTACCAACATCTTTCATTGGAGGGCCAAGAGACATGAGACGCAGATACTATGATGCAATGGCATGAGTGAGAATGTTCGGGAATCAGATCTTTCATCACGATGACTTGCAATCCCGATTGGAAGGAAATTAGAGAAAATCTTCAAGAAGGACAGCGAGCCAAAGATCGTCCAGATTTAACAGCGAGGGTATTTTGAAAACTTACAAGTTTTAAAAGATCAAATAATTCACAAGTATTCGGTAAAGTTGCTGCATATGTTTATGTGGTCGAATTTAAAAATGAGGACTACCCCATATTCACATGTTGATCATACTGATGGCCAAGTGCAAGATTAATACTCCTGATGAGTTTGATAATTATGTCTCCGTCGAACTCCCATACAAAGAAAAAGAGCCCCATTTGTACAGTTTGTAGTGAAGCATATGATGCATGGTCCTTGTGGAATAATGAACAAAAATAATTCATGTATGGTTAGTGCAGAAGCATTATCCTCGCCCAATTTGTGAGAGAACAATACAGGGATAAGATGGATATCCAACATACAGAAGGAAAAATGTGGTCATTCTGTTGAAGTACGACGAGGAAAGTTTAATAATCAATGGGTCGCGCGCGTACAATCCCTATCTCCTATCACGATATGATTGCCATATTAATGTGGAAGTATGCTCAGGAATAACAGCCGTGAAATATCTATACAAGGGACATGAAAGTTTTCTGTATGTCGATCGTAATGTAGAACATAATACCGTTGATGAAATCAAACAGTTCCAAGATGCAAGATGGGTATCCGCACAAGAAGCAATGTGGACAATTTTTTAGTTTGATCTGAATGAAATCGACGCTTCATTTGCCAAACAGACGGTGCATAGCATTTTCGAGGAACAACAATTTGGAAAATGTCCTGCAATCCGACCATGCTGCAAAGACAATGCTTACTGAGTTTTCCACAAATGTGAAGCTGCATGAGCATACAAAAAATTTATTGTATGAGTTCCTTGAGCATTACGTTTGGGACAAACAAACACGCTGGAATAAGCGAAAAAAGAGACAAGTCATTGGTCGCGTAAACAGTGCAAATCCAGCTGAAGGAGAACGATATTACTTGAGATTGCTATTGAATCACGTTAGAGGACCAACTTTAGTTGATCATTTGTTAACAGTTAATGAAAATATTTGCAAAACTTACCAGGAAGCTGCCCAAAAAAGGGGATTGTTAGAATCTAATCAGAGCATATTTGAGTGTTTGAACTAAGCTTTACATTTCAAATGCCTCATGTTTTACGAAGGTTATTAGCAACTGTTTTTAGTGTATTGTGAGCCTACTGATGTTATGAATCTCTAGGAAAATTGTTTCGAGGCGATGTCAGATGATTTTATCGGAGCAAGATATTCTTCAGAAGGACTAAAATCGAAAACGTTGAAAAGCATTTGTTTTTACTAAAAAAGTATGGAAAAATCTTTAGAATTCTATGATTTGCCTGGCATAGAAGGAGACATACAAGAACAAGGAAATTTACTTCTGATCGAAGTCATTGATGAATTATTCATAGAGGTTTCACGTGATGATTATTGAATACATTTAGCTTAAATGCAGGCAATTAAAAGCTTTCACGACTATAATTAACTGCGTCCACGCGAAAAAAAGTGGTGTTTTTTTGTTAATGAACCTGGAGGGACAGGAGAAACTTATTTGTATCATGCTTTGTTGGTAGAACTTAAGTCACAAAATCTCATTGCTCTTGCTACAGCTACTTCCACGTAGCAGCTTCTATATTACCGGGTGGTCGCACAGCTAACTCACTGTTCAAAATACCAATTGAAATAAGATTTTGCATGATATCAAAGCAAAGTGGACTTGCTGGTTTGCTACGTCAAATCAAAGTGGACTTGCTGATTGCTACGTCAACAATTTGATTATATGGGAAGAAACGCCAATGGCCAAGCGATTGGCAATTGAAACGGCCCATAGAACCCTATAAGAATTGACTGGCAACGACGAACCATTTGGTGGAAAATTTGTGGTACTTGGTGGTGACTTTATACAAGTGTTGCCGGTTGTTCCAAGAGCCACAATTCAAGAAACCATAGATGCAAGTTTAGTGAGATCATTTCTGTCTAATAAAATGATGATCCTAACTCTCTCTGAGAACATGCGTACACGATCAGACCCTGCTTTTGGTAATTTTTTGCTCAGAGTATAGTAAAGGGAGTGAACCTACAAACGAGGCTGACAACATACGAATTCCTAATGAGAAAGTAATCCAACATTCCAAGAGTACCTAGAACTTTGTCAGCTTCGATGAAGCGGTTGACGACACTCAAAATTATTACCAGATTGAATTCTTGAACTCCTTGACGCCAAATGGAATGCCGCCACATCGTTTGGTTCTAAAAAAGGATTGTCCTGTTATTTTGCTGCGAAACTTAGACCCTTCTGACGGGTTGTGCAATGGTACTAGAATGGTGTGCAGAGCATTCGAGGACAATGTAATCCATGCAGAAATTACTGTAGGACATCGTTCCGGAAAGCATTTCTTCATTCCAAGAATATCGTTAAGTCTTGCTGAAAATGAAGCCATTCTCATTTAGGAGAAAACAATTCCCGTTGCGTCTGTGTTTCGCTATGACAATTAATAAAGCACAATGGCAGACCATACCGTTTGTGGGTGTTTACTTGCCGCAAACTTGTCTTCTCCCATGGGCAACTTTATGTTGCTTTATCTAGAGGAACTTCAATGCTGTCTACCATGAAATTCTTACGTGCGGTACGTTTCTTTTTAATTCTTTATAAGCTTATTATAATAACTGCTTCTCTACTAAAAAAAAAACAGATTTGATAATCACTATACATACGTGCAGGTGGTTGTGATGACCAATATAATAGTGCAATATATGGAAGAATCACATGCGGTGAAGGTCATTTGTTACTCCACTAATAATAAATGCATGGTTCCACTTTTCCAATTAATTCAATCATAATCTAGTTATTCATCAAAAGAAGCAATAAATTAATTAATGTAAACTTTAAATTATTGCCTTATATTATATAGAAAAAATTAGTCATCCTTTTAATCCTACATAAATTTTTATTTTTGGTTGCTTTAATATGTTCTATTTTCTCCTATTAAATGGTAAGTTAAGTGTATGTCTTCTATTATTTTAGAAGAAGATTCGTCTTTCCTAAAAAAACACAACATTACAATTCCAATTACATTACTTAATTACATAGACGATTGATAATTCTTTGAAGTTTTTATTGTAGTCAATTTCCTGAAACATATTCACTTGTGAATCTAGCAAGTGTATTCTTCCAAACCAGCCACGAAAAACACTCATACATACATTCAGTTTTTTACGTTATAAATCCTCAATTTCTTTTTTAGATTTTTTCAGATAAATCAAAATTTCAAATGCATTAACTCTAATTACTTATTACGTTTTACGTTAGTAGACACCAGGTGATCCGGTCCTATGGAAATATGCAATGATAGTTCTCAACATATGCGAATAGGGAGTCATGGCCTTAACCGTGGAAGCTAAAGAATGAAACAATAGTATGTTTTGTTAGTACTATGCCATTTAATGTTTCATCCTTCATGTAATTTCACTACAAAAAAGAGTTGAAATTGTGACGGTAGCCGCGACAGAAAAGCCATCACAATCTTTTGCTACGGATATTAGCCATGGTTTATCAGTAGCAAATGTTTGCTACGGCATTTCCGCAGCTAAGCAGTCGGAAATATTTGAGACGGTTCTGCCGTCGCAATTTTGCGACAACAGTTTCGTCAGAAATATCCGTGGGATTTGACCGACGGATTGTCCGTCGCTATAAATGTTTCGACGGATGTTGCGTCGCAAATACTAAAAGGCGGCAATCCGAAAATATTGAAACCCCTTTTTTTATCACTTTATTTCTTTTCCCACCCTCTCTCTCTCTCGCACCTTCTCACTTCTTTTTCTTTTATCGCTTAATCGCACCTGCTCTCTTCTTCCTTCTTTCCTTATTTTCTCTGTTTTTTTTTCATATATCTCTCAAATTATTCTTTCTTCTCTCACAGATTGGTGACGACAATTCGGTGCGTCGTCGAGGGCGGCTGCACTTGGAACCGAGCGAGGTGGCGGGGCGGATCTGGAAGTGGACTTGCGAGACTCCAGCGGCTGCTCGGCGGCGGATATGTGGGGTAAGGTAAGGGCGACGCGGCAGCAGTGACAGGCGGCGGAGCTCGGGTGGGGGCGTATCTGACTGCGACGACCTCGGGTGGTGGCAGATCTGACGGAGCTGAGGTCGAGTGGTGGCGGATGTGGCGGCGATGACGTCGCCTGGTGGCGGATGTGGCGTCGGCAACGGCTAGATCTGGGCATCGCAGTGTTGCACGGCGACGGCGACGGCGGCGGACGGATATTTGAGTTCCGGTGTTGGGCGGCTTCGGGCAGGGTCAGGGCCGGGCGTCACAGTTTTGGGCGGCGAACGGCCGCATCTGGGCGTAGCGGTGCTGGGTGGCGACGGAGACGGCGACTGCCATATCTGCGGACTGTGGTGGTGTTGGGTTGAGGTCGCCGCTAGGTTCCGGCAACGGGACGGCGGTGGCTTTTTTTTTTATTTTTTAATTGATTTTTGCGACGGATATACGTCGCATAAATTATTTTTTTTTAATTTGGTTTTTCTTTTTGCGACGGATTATTCGAAGCAAACAACCGTAGCTAATATAGCTACGGAATTTTGCGACTGAATTTTATTTCCGACAAGCGATCAGCTACGGAAATTTGTGACGGTTTCGTGAAGCTTTCGTCCGTCACTATTGGAGCTCATTTTTGTAGTGTTTCCAAAGCAATGTGGTATGACTAACATTATTGCTACTAAGATTGCAGAGTTCGAAAGAATCATACAAGCTCAAATTACAATAGTTGTTCCACAGACAATCCCAATTTTAGAAGGTTCGTTTTTTGATGCCACAAAAAATTATAGTTTTGGTTTCTTTTGTCTGAAATCACGCGTAATAATTATCAGATTTCTATATTGCATTTTGGAGTTGATGATCCAAGTTCTTCTAGAGCCAAGAGAGCGCCCACGCTGGCTACACTTTTGGCGAAATTGTTATCAAGTCTAGAACCATATCTCTTACCAGTGGAGCCATCATCATGCCATGGGAAGACATTTTTTCCCTTTTACTTTATATACCTGTAGATGTGTTCAATTATGAAAACTTAACTGTTTCATGCTAATGAGCGCCCATCTACAAACATTTTCAGTACATCTAATATGCAAATATCTTCTGCCATATTAAAGTATGTAATTCAACGCACGTGAAAATGGCTCTCACTTCTTCACTGTTGATATACGCGTATAAATAATTATAAAAACTTGGTTTTGTACACCAAAAAAAATACCGTTCTCACATGCAACGCACGCCTTCTACTAGTACTATCAAATGTCTGAATTTGATCTCGAGGGTCTTAGAATCAATTTGGTGTAGTATTTTGGTGGCGGCTATATTATAATATCTGTGTGTGTGTGTGTGTGTGTGTGTGGGGGGGGGGTAAGTTATCCCCTTCGAAGTACCGATCATTCTTCATCCCATACCTATGGCAGCGGAATGTATTTGGCTTGTGATAAATAAGCTACTCAAGAGAAAAATACCAAAGGAATCATCATTGTAGTAAGTTACATTTGGAACTCACACTTGATCACTCGCTACGATACGTAGGTTGATTGATGAAATGTTTCATGTTTTCTATATATAGGTATGTACATATATATTTTTCTTTTCTTTGAAATTCCTCCAAGACCATTGAAAAGATTGGAGGCTGTCCGCAAAACTACATGAGAAATAACAGCGCTGACATTTCTTTTCTTCTCCATCGTTTTTTTTCTTTTCTTTCTACTATAAAAACACGCCTTGACTTTACATGTTTCTCAACAAGAGAAGCAAAAAAGTAAAATAATAAATAAGAAACAAAAGGTATAAACTAAAAAAATAAAATATGGGAAAGGCTTGTGCCCTCCTCGTCTTCGCTATCTGTGTACTTGCCCTTGCCTCGATGGCCGCCGAGGCCAAACAGCCTTTCCACATCCACGGTAGTGTCTACTGTGATCCTTGTCGCGTCCAATTCGAGACCCTCCTCAGCCAAAAGCTCCAAGGTTCGTCCTCAATAATAATAATAATAATAATAATAATAATATAATAATAATAATAATAATAATAATAGTAAAAGCTAGATCAGTTAGGTGTTGAGATTTCTAATCTATCCCACATCGGGTAATTCGAACCGCCAAACTCCCAATTAATATACAAAAGAAGACAACATCATCAATTGGTTTTAGAATGAAGCCCACATTTTCCAATATGGTGGTAGAGCTGGTTCGATATGCGTGTTATAGCACGTATTTCACACCATTACCCGATTCATGTGTTTATGCCTTTATTAGTGCCACATGTGGGGAAGCGTGTTGTGAATTTTATCTCACATCTCATAAATCAACTCACACATTCAAAGACAACTCTACCTATCACCAGTTGATTTTTTAGCCTTAAGCCCTCAAGTTTCTAATCTGGTGTTAGACTTGGCTCAATCTACATGTTATAGTGCATACTTCACTCCCGTCACCTGATCCATATGTCCACGTGACGTTTAGTCGTGCCACATGTCAGCAAGCAGGCGTATTGAGATTTCTACTATGTTCAACATCGGATAATTCAACTAACCAATTCAGTTAACATATTAAAGAGGGAACATCGCATATTGCGAATTGGCCCTCAATTTCTGATACTCTCATATTGTTGGTAGGAGCCACGGTGAGGTTCGTATGCAAGAACACAAAGACCAAGGCGGTGACCTACTCAGTGGACGCATTGACCGACGCCGAGGGCAATATGCTTTGCCCGTCGAGGGCGAGCATGGCGACGACATCTGCGAGGTCGAACTGGTCAAGAGCCCGAGGTCCGACTGCAGCGAGCCCATGACCGAGGTGGTCAGCTCGAAGATCTTCCTCGCTAGGAACGAAGGGACCGTTTCAACCTCGAGGTTCGTCACCCTATTGGGTTCATGACCAAGACCGCCCTGCCCGGTGCGCGGGGCTACCCGAGGTCGCGGCTCTGTCGGTCAACTTCGACGATTGAAAATGATCATATGTATGATCGGCCTTTGCTTCCATAATCATTGTTGTCTCCTTGTTTTCTAATACGTTTTGGCTTCTCTTGTGCTATGAATAATGTATCGGTGTGGTGCGTTGGAGTGCATCATGTAGTTATTCTTATTCCCAACGGGGGCAAAATGGAATAAAATGATTTGAAAACAATTTGCAGTGAATAATAGTAACATGTCTTTGCTTTGCCATTGTGGGTTGAGACATTTCTTGCACGAGATCTCGAGTTCGAATTTACTCAGGACATTAAGCATCGATGATGTGTGAAATTTGGAACAGTTTAACCTAGACACAAAAATTAGTTTAATCTTCGGATCAGCACAATTATAGCTGATTGAAATCGGGAGGAAAAAAATATATTAATAAGTTTTATGTAGGCTCCTCTTTGAGATTCACGCGATTATAAAGAGAGATCCCGTTCTTCTCTCCGTTGGGTGAGGATGGAAGAAATTTCATTTCTTCGTTGAGGCGGTATGGTGATGGGGACCATACCCCCATCATGTTTTGGTGTGATCCTATAGAGTAAATTACTAAAATACCATTTGTTGGCCCAGCCTTTAATTAGGAGACAAGCAATAATTAGGAAGTCATGCACTGGAAATGGACAGCAAGGCATGTGTGAAATGTATGCAATGGCGTTTTGTGCTTTGACTTTTTGCATATGAGTTCGCCTATATAAAGCTTGCTTGATCCGCCGTAGAACTACCCCAAAGCAATTTAGCTCAGTCAGATAGGAGGGGGGAGTTATTGTTCTTACTGGACTAATGGCCATTGGGCATAAAGTGGACTAGTAAATTGTGCACACTCTATTTGTGTGCAAAAATATATATATTATCTATATATTATTCACAATAACATCAACCCGAAATGAAAAATAATCTAATCCATAAAAAGCATACACATATGCAAACGTACAACGGACTGTCATATTTGGACTGAACCGAATCTGTCATTACTAAGTTGAGATAGAAATTAAGGTATATGAGAACGTGATTTTTTTTTTATGGAACGTGGGTCATTAACGGCTACTTCTCCTCTTTTTCCTTAATATAGTTAATAAATATAAAAAAAGGACACTTGTCAACTTGTGAATGGTTAATTGAGACATACCAAAGCAGTTACTCTAACGTGAAGAGCCTTTATAAAATAGAAAGATAATACTTATTTAATAAATGCAATCCCGGTTTTAATTAAATCGGGGAGCCATCGGATGTCGAAACGAGAAACGTTGAAAGATTACGAATCTATGTTTCATGGTGAATCTAAGGAATAGTAATACACTCGAAATCGAGTTCGGATGAATGAAAAATTAATTTTCGAAGTTGGCCCAATAACCATTAAAATGGTTAATAGTGTATAATTGAGGGGATTAGATGTCCTACATTGGTGAAACACTAAGAAAAATCTTCATTATAATTATAGAAACCCATGTGGGTTTGTTCAAAAAGGCTTGCCTAGTGAATGGGCTTGAGAAAATTGGGTGAGTTTTGGCCTAAATAATAGACCAGGTGCGAGGTGCCTGGCACCGACGAGCACCAACACCGAGCCCGTGGCCGAGGCCGAGGTCGTGCTTTGCCAAAGTGCGCAATGGGTGCTTTGAGGTGCACACTTCGCACGCCACATTAAATTTATGCTCCGGTGAGCAGTGACGGCGATAGTGATGTCACGATCACATGGCAGCTCGAGTGACGTGGCGTATGTCGCGTGTGTAGGTGAAGATGAGGTGGCATTTGGCAGCCCAGCTGAGGTGCCATGATCCATTGGATCAATGGGCCGCAATGGGCTATTGGACTTATCCGGGCCAACCCTAGGAACTGTCGGTCGGCCCAACCGGAACTGTCGGTCGAGCCGCCGGTGGGACGGGCCGGAGAATCGGACCGCCAACGGTGGGACATGTAGGAGAATCGGGCCTGTCGGTCGGTCAAATCGGGTTGTCAAATTAACCAACAGTCCAGAAGTTTTAAAATATTGCATTCTAACCCTTAGACTGAAAAGTCAAATAACATAAGCAGTCCAGCAAGGTCATGAAATTGCGGTTAAGCCCCTGCGAGATAAAGTCTATAAATAGACCTCATATGAGTTGGAAAATTCATTCATTCAACCCACACGAAATTGCATAATTCACTCCCATACTCCCTAAAATCTGAAGTAAGAAAAAACTTGATTTCGAGTACGGTTCGCCAGAAAACTCAAATCGTTGTGCTACGATTACGAGCTAAGAAGTCGTATCTTGGGGACGATCGCTGCTAACGGACTGTATATCGTAACGATTTCGTCTTACGGACAGTGTGTCTAACACATTCCTCGACCTACGACGTTTACGGTCATGGATAATCATGATAAATTGAAGCTCGAGTTATTCATCATCTGGTGTTTACTTGGAATCGCAATAGCTGTGTTCGTCTACTGGGTTCTCACGAACTGTACGTGGGTAAGGGGTCTCGAGTTTGGATTTAAACACGAACATTAAATTTGTATGGTGTAGTTTTCTCAATATAGTAAAACAAAGTGCTCTCCGTGAGGTAGGCGGTATTGGTCGGACCACGTAACGATCTTGTGTTCTCTCGCGGTATCACTTCGGACTTTTATATGTACTGATAGAATTATCACGGTTTCCAAAATTAACCTTCTCTTGGGTCCGAAATATTACCGCTCACCACAACATCATTGATATCGAATCTCCCATTTATTTATCTCTTGATTAGACAAAAAATAAAAATTTATAATCCCAATGGGGACGAAGAGGAGTTTATCCATGGGCCAAGACTCCCAATTAACCTACCTATTCTATTATATTAAGGATGAGCGGTGACTATTAGCTGTCATTTTTTGTCTGTAAAATATTTACAATTTAACCGCACTATTTTTAATTTCCTTAATTAAATAATCACGTATTTAACTCCTCAGTTTTTAGTTATTATACTTATATTCCTACTCATTATTTTCGTTTTATATATATAAAATTTTATTTTCATCAACTAAACAAAAATAAAACCGTAATTAGAACAATTATATTTTAAGCACACGCATAAGTGTGAATAAAGTACTGGTATTACTTATCTAGGCATTTACAATATTAATTACAATTTTGTTCATTGGTTTTGCGATCGATTTAGGTATATACTGTATTAGTTAGTTATTATATTGATAAAATGATATCACACTGTACTTGCTATTAGACTTGTCAAAATAGCGGGCCAGGCCGGTTGGCCCGCCGCCCGCCAAAGCCCGCTACTTGGCGGGGCGGTGCGGGATGGCCCGCCAGATGGCGGCTTAAAGAATGGGGAAACGGCCCACCCGCCAAGAAAATTTCTTAATTTCTGTTTCTTTTTTATTTTATAATTCAATTTATTAATAAATTATGGATAGCAACGAATTAATTATATATTTATAAATATATATGTTATGGTATAATTAATGAACCACTAACTATTAAAATAATATATCTTAATGAATCATTAACTATTAAATTAATATATAATATATAATATGTAGTAAATATATCATTTTAATAAAAATGGCGGTCCGGTCCGCGGACTAGCCCGCCCCGCCCTCCCGGGCCTAAAATATCACAGCCCAACCCACCCTTTTTGGGGGCGGCGGGGCAGCCCGCGGGCCACGGGCCGAATTGATGGGTCTACTTGTAATAATCGAGTTCTTCTAATAACTAGTCTTTGGCCAAGTAAGTCTTAAAAAGAATAGTCTCATTGACGGGTCACATGTTGTATAGGGGTCCTTTCGAGACCTTGCTAGGTCCTTGGCTCAATTTTTTGTCTGTAAAATATTTACAATTTAACCGCACTATTTTTAATTTCCTTAATTAAATAATCACGTATTTAACTCCTCAGTTTTTATTTATTATACTTATATTCCTACTCATTATTTTCGTTTTATATATATAAAATTTTATTTTCATCAACTAAACATAAAATAAAACCGTAATTAGAACAATTATATTTTAAGCACACGCATAAGTGTGAATAAAGTACTGGTATTACTTATCTAGGCATTTACAATATTAATTACAATTTTGTTCATTGGTTTTTGCGATCGATTTAGGTATATACTGTATTAGTTAGTTATTATATTGATAAAATGATATCACACTGTACTTGCTATTAGACTTGTCAAATAGCGGGCCAGGCCGGGTTGGCCCGCCGCCCGCCAAAGCCGCTACTTGGCGGGGCGGTGCGGATGGCCCGCCAGATGGCGGGCTTAAAGAATGGGGAACGGCCCACCCGCCAAGAAAATTTCTTATTTCTGTTTCTTTTTTATTTTATAATTCAATTTATTAATAAATTATGGATAAGCAACGAATTAATTATATATTTATAAATATATATGTTATGGTATAATTAATGAACCACTAACTATTAAAATAATATATCTTAATGAATCATTAACTATTAAATTAATATATAATATATAATATTGTAGTAAATATATCATTTAATAAAAATGGCGGTCCGGTCCGCGGACTAGCCCGCCCCGCCCTCCCGGGCCTAAAAATCACAGCCCAACCCACCCTTTTTGGGGGCGGGCGGGGCAGCCCGCGGGCCACGGGCCGAATTGATGGTCTACTTGTAATAATCGAGTTCTTCTAATAACTAGTCTTTGGCCAAGTAAGTCTTAAAAAGAATAGTCTCATTGACGGGTCACATGTTGTATAGGGGTCCTTTCGAGACCTTGCTAGGTCCTTGGCTCACGAGACCACTTCTATTTAGCAGAAGACACATATAAGGAAAAAAAAATAGTAACTGAAGTGTGAACAATAGACCTATTATTAGATTTACGAATATAAGACGTTTCGTATATGATAAACTTACATTAGTACATGAATTATAGCGGTGATTTAGGATATAATAGGGTGTTCTTCATTGATTTATGCAATTATTCGCTCTATTTACACCTATTTACACTTTATAGGACCTTAGGACGGCTACGGGGCGAAAAGGAGCGAAAAGGGGGCAAAAATAACAAGTTATGAAGCAACAGAAAAGAGTCACGGCCGTGAAGCCCGCCTGAAAAGTAGCAACGGATTAGAAAATCATATATCTCAATATAGACCTCAGATTGAGAATCCTTTTGGTCAGAACCAAGATTGGTGAGTCTTCTCTCTATGATTAAAATTTTAAGTAAATCGAATATCCTTTACCCCTTCATCTGAGAGAAATACGAAACTGTCGCAAAGCTGTTGAAGTGTCACGGCCGTGACACAACCTGTACGAGGCCGTGAAAGCGGGCAGTGGGCTCATCTTGTGCCCCAACAGTGTCACGGCCACGAAGGCCCAAGTCTCAGGCATGAAGGTGTCAAATTTCACTATAGAAGTCCAATTTCGATTTAAAAAGAGGGTAAATCTTTCCAGAACTCAACCCTAACATAGGAGAGACGAAAGAGAGCCGTCAAGAACAGAGAAACACCTCCAGAAGCGCAAGAGACGGATTAACAACGCTCTCACGCTCAATCGAACAAGGAAAGAGAATCTTCCCCCGAGACCATCACAGATCAATCAAAAGGGAAGATTATGAGTCCTCTGCCCTTGTTCTCTATTTCTTTCGTTGCTTTTCCATTGAATATGTGTAGCTAATTTCCCTCTGTGTCTGGGAGTAGATGAACGCTAGGTCAGTTCGTATTTAAGACATATATTTATCATGACTCGTGTATCCTGACTATTTATCTATCTATGAAATGTTTCATTGCTTAAATCTGTCTATTTGTTAAAGTGAATATGTGGAAAATCGTTTAGGGAGACAGCTAAACAACGATAGGCCGTTTGTAGATGATAAGACTCGAGTATAGGGCGAAAGCAAATACTCTATCCTCGCCGTTAGTAATTACTGAGTTTTAGATCCCCGCTAGTGTTTAGGGCGACAACAAATTGTGAGCGAGTAGGAAATTACGGCGATTTAGTGTTAATCACGTAGGAGCAATTTTATTGTCTTAGTTGATAGTACCTAGCGGGATTCGAATCCTCAGCACATCATTATTATCTGAAAGTTCTCTTACCAGTTTTAGCCGTGTTCTTTGAATCTCTCGTCGCTCTAGGATTGGTCTGTTAAGTTAGTCGTAACATAAACAACTGCGTACTTTATTTAGGCTAGATACCGAGTGGATAGGTTATTACTAGTAATCAGTCCGTTCCTCGTGTTCGGTACACGTTTACCACTTTACTGCACTACAAATAATAGGTCCACTGTCTATCGCACGTTGGTGATAGTAATTAAGTATTCGTTTTATTTTATCACTTGTCGCACTTGCACTTTACATTAGTACACCGCGTGTCGATCAAGTTTTTAGCGCCGTTGCGGGGGAATAGATTAATATTAGGAACACTGTACTTTGGTACTTTAGCCACTTTATTTGGCGTTTTCTTAATTTTTCATTAATTGCGTTATTTTTGTTATTTGTTTTCCTACATCGTTATTAGTCTCGTTATTTTTTTTTTGTATGAAAAAAAAAAATCATTACCACATCAGAGGTTATTTACAATGCATCTGCCGTTCAATTCGCACACATAACACACCTAAAACACTCACGATCAATTCTAGTAACAAATATCTTGTCTTGCGATGATCTTGCTTTGATGCACAGTCCTCGCAATCGCCATTTGACTTCATTTGCAGCACTCCTCGCAATAAGCAGGGGGGTGGTATCTTGTTGCAGGGCATCGCCGCATGAACTCTTCTATTGCGTTCTCTCCATATGTAATATACCGCAGCTATATAACATGCTGCCATAAACCTGAACCGAATAGCTTTCTTCTTCGCAATCCCCTCGATCCACTCTTTCCAAGCATGCATCTTCCACGGACCTTGATCTTGCATCCATGCTGAAATCTTCAAGATAACCTGCTTGCTATACTCACATTCAAAAATAGGTGTTGTTGCGATTCTGTTGCAGTCTCACAGTTCTACACCGGGGTCCTGAACCTGTATGTTCCATTCCAACAATCTATCAAAGGTCACCATCTTTCCCCACATAGCTACCCATCCTATAAAGCTATGTTTTGGTACATTAACCTTGTTCCATATAGCTGCTTTCTAAGCCCAAACCTCCTTTTTCCCCTGCAACCATAAGTAGCCTGAAGCTGTGGTATATATTCCTGAGGCATTTCCCTTTCCATTTGCCCTCACTATAACCATCATAGAATAACATTTTATTTATTAAGTTTCATCCAGAACCAACAGCAGTCAGCTGGGACTTGGTGACTCCAAAAATCCCCATTTTTCAAGTACACTTGTTCATCCATCTAACACATAGTCTGTCAGCTTTGGATGCTAGATCCCATACTTGATTCCCCAATAAGGAGTTGTTCCAGCGTTCACAGTTTTTCAGTCCCAGCCCTCCATTCTTCTTAGACATGCAAACTGTATCCCAGCTAATCAAGGATGTGTACCTACTACCAATGCTTCCATTCCATAAGTACTCTTGGCAAAGCTGATCAATTTTCTGGAACACAGATTTGGGCAACAAGAAAAACTCCCCCCCAGAATCCATGCATGCAAGCAGAACTGAATTAATCAACAACTTCTACCTGCATATGATAAATGTCTTGAAGCCCATTGCTTGATTCTTCCTGCAATCTTATCCACCAGGCTTTGACATGTAGCTTTTGACCACTTAGTGGGTGTTATGGGGACTCCAAGATATCTCATAGGGAAGTTGGCTAACTGAAATCCAGATATAGCCTGTATTTCTTCTTAGCCTTTATTGATAGACCAGCACAGTATAGATTAGATTTACATGTATTGGCATGTATCCGGATACCTCAGAAAAATGTTGTAGTCCATTTTTGTATCACAGCTACTGCATTCGAAGTTCCTTTGCAGAAAATCAGTAGATCATCAGCAAAACAGAGATTAATCAATCTGAGATTTTTTCACATGGGATGGAATCTGAAGTTTTATGATATGAGTTAGCTTGCAATTTTCTGGGAAGATATTCCATGATAATGACAAATAACAGAGGAGACATAGGATCCCCCTGTCTAAGCCCTCTTCTGCCCACTATTCTATTGCCCTTTGCCCATTCATACTGATGGTAAAGGATGTGGAAGTGACACATTCCATGATCCACTTTATGAATTTTGGAGGAAACTTAAGCATCTCAAGCCATCTTTGTAAGAAATTCCAAGAAATCATATCATATGCTTTCCTAAGATCTACTTTCATGAGACATCTTGGAGAAGCATTTCTTCTATTATATAATCTCAACAAGTCTTGGCTGATTAGAATATTATGCACAATAGACCGCCCTGAAAGCTCCTTGATTCTCATTAATGACCTTAGGCAGAATCTATTTGATCCTTCCACATATCAGCTTAGAGATGCACTTGTAGATAGTATTACAACATGCAATAGGTCTGAAGTCCGCAGCACACATAGGATTTTCAATCTTAGGAATTAAAGTAATGGTAGTACCATTAATTTCCTTTAGCAACCTACCTCTTGCAAAGAATTCTTTAACTGCCTCTGTAACATCTTGTCCAACATCCAGGCTTTCTTGAAAAACCCACTTCCATATCCATCTGGACCTGGGGCAGAATCTTCATGAATAGCCCACATGGCTTCCTTAATGTCCCCATCAGAAAACCCCTGAAAAAGCTGAAGCTGATCCCCTATATTGAGTACAGGCCCTTGCTTAGTAACACTATCATCCACCTCTGCATGTTGCTCAGATTCTACCCCAAGACTGCCTCTGTAGTATTCAGTGAAGTGCTCCAACAACTCGTCCTGATCAGTAATAGCAGTTATTGTTGTCATTTGTAATGGCAGAGATACGATTCCTACATCTTCTTTGGTTGATGAGAGAATGGAAATAAGCTGTATTGGAATCCCCTTGTAGCAACCATTTAGCTTTAGCTTTCTGCTGCAAAAACTTATGATAAGCTACAGACAATTTCCTATACTCTGTCTGTATGTTCTGTTCCTCTTTATCAGTAGTGTTGAGGGGGTCATTATGCAATCTACCTTGAGCCATTTTGAGTGCCTCTCTGACTCTAACAGTCCTCTGAATAATATCGTCAAACAATTCTGTGTTGAGTTGCCTTAGTGGTTGCCTACACTGCTTCAGTTTCTGCATTAATCTCCATTGTTTTGTACCCACCCTATCCATTTGCTAGTTCTGTTGTATAGTCTCCTTAAACAAAGGCATGGTAGTCCACATGTTGAAAAACATAAAATAGTTCTGTGACTTGCTTTTTAAAAGAGAATCCCTGAGAATTATTGGTGAGTGTCAGAAATCCCTTCCTCCAAGAACCAAGCCTCAGCATCCTGAAACTGCTGACCCCATTGTATATTTACAAATGCCCAATCTAGTTTGCTCCACACCTGGCCCCATCAGCTTGTTTGTTATTCCATGTGAATTTGCATCCTTTCCTTCTCATTTCCATTAGACCACAACCATTGATACAATCAGCAAAATTTATAGCTTCTGACAAGTTGAGTGTATTCCCTCCACTTTGTCATCCTCACACATAATTGCATTGAAGTCTCCCCATACTGATCAAGCTCTCTGAGTAGATTGAGCCAAAGCATATAGTTCTCTCCATAAGATTTCTCTCTGGTACCCTTGGTTATGTGCGCAGACACAAGTCATCATCACTACTTCGCCAGTGTCCATATAGATCTGAAGATGTATCATTTGATATGTTTTTCAGCAAAACAGATACCTGGATCCCATGTTCCCAGCAAATCACTATCCTCCCACTAGGATGTTGATCAAGATTATGGCAGAAAGACCACCCTCTAAACATTTTATTAACAACCATGTCCATTTATTCCTCTAAGCTTAGTTTCAACTAAGCATATTATTCTCAGCTTTTGCATCTTGCAGAACAGAGCACTTCTGTCTGCTTATTAGGGGCATTTAGCCCCCTAACATTCCACACCACGATCCTATCCATTGGGGAAGATCCCCTGCTGTTAGGTGGCAGCTTAATGCCATCATTTTTTCCCCAAATGGCACTCTCCTATGCGCTTTTGATCCCTCAGCTTTTGCAGAGTCTGGACTCATTTGTCCTCCTCCCTCCAGTTCCTCCCTCCCATTCTCATTGCCTCTATCTATCCTCGGGTGATTGTGTCTCCCCCTTTGTTTTTCCCCCACAGGCTGTTTAGCTCCATTATCAATCTCTTGAGTCTGCTTGGGTTTATCTCCTTCCTTCTTCTTGCAAACCTCATGCATATGCCCATAGTTAAGGCAGTGTAGACACTTAGTAGGTTTCCATTCGTATGTTACAGCTTGTCCCACCAAAACCTTATTTTCATTCATGAAGAAAATTGAATCTGGAAGCTCCCTGTCAAGATCAACTTCCACCAAGATTCTAGCAAATTGAATTCGTTCCCTCTTCTCTGTAAGCTTGTCAGCCATGATAGGTGTTCCAAGTAGACTTGCTAATCTACTTAGAGTCAATTCTCCCCAATATTTTAGGTCTAGCTGCGCTAATCTTATCCATATAGGTACCTTCTTAACAGAAATTTTCTTAAACTCCGTATCAATTGACCATGGAGTTAAGATAACCGGTTTTCGATCAAAATGCAAGAGTGAACCCTCTAAGATCTGATCCCTCTTCTCTACTGTATTAAATTTCACCAGGAATAAACCTTGTTTCACCTGCATCATTTTCTGCATACCAGATTGTTGCCACACTTGCTGAAGGAATCCATTCATGATTGCATACGGTGGGTTGGCTCCCAATACATAGCAAACTAATGATGAATTCCAGTAAGAAACTTATCCAGCAGCTCCTCCTCTTGAATTGACCCAATTTTTTTTTTCCCATTTTCCACATTAGGTTCAATATATTCAGCTTACTACCAGCATTGTGCAGTTTTGATATATCGAACTTTGCTCATGCATTCTCTGGAAATCCCTAATTGTATCTTGCTTCTCCGTATGCGCGGTGGGAGAAAACATTGGTTGATGAACAGTCTTTGCTATCTTCTGCGTGTGCGAGATGTTGGGTGGAGTCTCCGTTGATGATTGTGAGCAGAGTGGTTGGGTGATATCAATGGAATAGTAACTTTCGAGCTCTTCTTCTTTTTCGCCATTCCAGCCTAGAGAGAGAAGGTCTCCATTTAGCTATCATTTTTTTTAGATATCAATGGTGGAGTCTCGTTATTTCTTCGACGTGTTTACTTGTTTCTTCGCTAACTTTCAATTTCATTTATTGAAGGTACGATTCAGCAGTGAATGACTCGAAGCCATCCATCGGGGCCCATTGTTGATGCAGACCCAAATTTCGAGCATAAGTTACGAAGGCAACTCAAGTACGACATCTAAAGAGCGACCACTAGCTCCATGAGCCGTTAGTTAACTACTCAGAGGATAGCTCTCAGGAATCAACCCAAATTCTCGAATAGAGGCGTCCGTAGATAGCCCAGATACAAAGTGAGGATGGCAGATCACAGAGTGCCTGTCCACAAGGAGCAGTCGCTACAAGATCTGCTCAAGAACACCGCACTAGGCAGTACAGAATCAGCGATTGTTATTCCGCCGATTGGAGACAACAACTTTGAGCTGAAGCATTCTTGCTTTAGATGATTTACCCAGCGGCAAGTTTGAGGGGAATCCAGACGACGATCCTTACTCACACCTGAAGGCCTTTCTGATGGTGACTGACACCATCAAGATCAACGGGGTGACGGGCGATGCAATCAAATTGATGTTGTTTACCCTTCTCATTGAAGTTTAGAGTGAAGGATTGCGTGAAATGTTACCACCCCGATCAATCACTACATGGGAGGATTGCGAGCCGCATTCATCGCTCACTACTTCCCTTTATCAAAGGTGCAACGGCTGAAGACGGAGGCATCAATTTTCCATCAGAAGGACTTGGAAAATCTCTACGATGTGTGGGAGCGATACAAAGGCATTACTGAAGAAGTGCCCGCAACACGGGATGCAGCCATGATCAGCCGATTTCACAGAGCATCAACAATCAGACTGTTCATATACTAGACGGAGCCGCAGCCGAGAGCTCATGAAGCTCAATGCAGCCGATGCCTAGAACCTGATCGATGACTACTCAAGGAATACCTCATGAGTGAGGAGACGGCGATGAATTCTCAGCTGCAGACAATGATTGGCACATTGATTCCAAAAGTCGGACAGACACAACCCTGAACGCCGTGATGACCACCGCACCATCGCAGCACCACGTACCTACCACTGTGCGGGATCTGTGGCGCAGCCCACAAGATGTCTTCGTGCCAACTTGGGCAGCCACTAGAGCACATAGATTACATAGGCAACTATTAGGGGCAGCGAGGTTTCAACCTCGAGGGCTCCCAAATCTGGCCTACGAGAATCGAAACCACCAACAAGACCGCCGGGATTTCAGCCCAAACTGGCCTACTAGATGATTGACATGATCAAGACGCTCCTCACTAATTTCAGCCAAACCACCGCATCTCATGAGAGTCGAATAACAAAATTAGAGGAGTATATGGAAGCAACGACATACTGCTCAAATGCAGATGCATCGATCAAGAAGTTGAGCAGTTAATGGGCCAATTAGCAAAGCAACTGGCGATGCGAAATCAGGATCACTCCCGAGCTACACAGAGACAAACCCTAAGGAGTACTAATGCGGTAACCCTAAAGAGTGGAGAGAATTGCAAGAAGTTTCCGCCAAGCAGAATTTAAAGGATGAAGTCGATTTCGAGAGCCACGACGAGCCAGAAGTGGAGGAAAACAAGGGCGACGGATTCGAGGAGGTCAAGATGACAAGGGAAAGGCGCGACCATTTGTGAAGTCGTACCAGCCGAAGATTTCGTACCCAGCTCGGTTGTGGGAAGCCAAACTTGAAAAAGAAAGGTTGAACCTAAAAAGAAGGAATTCACGCCTGAAAAAGAAAAGGAACGGAGGAGACTTTGCGACCACCAGTGAGCCATACCAGCCAAGGTTCCCTACCCAGTACGTTTGAAGAAGAACACAGACGAGGCGCTATTTAGAAAATTTATGGGTATGTGCAAAGGATTTTATATTTAACTTATCGTGAAGCTATCACGCAGATGCCTAGCTTCGCGAAGTTCTTGAAGGACATGCTGACGAACAGAAGGAAGCTTGAACACGTCTCCATTGTATCCTACGAGGAGGTGCTCGGCAATATTCCAGAGCAAGATACCGAAGAAGCTCAAGAACATAGGGTTTTTTATTATTTCCTGTCTTATAGGCGATTTAAGCTGATCTAGGTGCTAGTATTAATTTGATGCCGTATTCCATGTTTAGCGCTTAGGATTAAGTGACAACGACCCACTAGGATGAGTATTCATTGACCGATAGATCGTTAAAATACCCCCTAGGTGTTTCGAGGATGTTCTAGTTAAGGTCGATAAGCTCGTTTGTGATCCTAGATATGGACGAGGATGAAAATGTTCCATTATTCTAGGTAGACCATTCTTAGCTACATGTGAGACTCTGATAGATGTTAGGAATGGAACATTGACTTGAATGTAGACGGCGAGAAGGTTACGTTTAATATGTCTGGTTGATGAATAAGGGTAGCAAGCATGACAACTAGTGTCATTACTTGGATGCTTTTGAGCATGGTTTCTCATCTTCTATGCAAGGTTTATCACGGGTTTTGAGAAAGGAGGAAGTCGACGAGACCACGATAACCATCGGCAACAACAGCGAAGAAGTTAAGGACAAGCACAGCCGAGAAGCGACGGGCACCAGAGTTAAAACCGTTGCCCGACAGAAGCGACACTCCAAGGTTTGGATGTAGGCGAGGAAGACTTAGCAAAAGGAGTACTTATCTAGACTTCCAGCCACCCTAAGCAAACGAAGGTACGTCGGATTTAAAGACGGTAAAGAAAGCGCTTCTTGGAGGCAACCCAGGTTTTATCTATCTCGTACATTCTTTTAATTATGTCTGTGACTATGATGCATATACATAAAGATATCTATTATTATTATCATCCATGTCTTTTTTTTTTCCCGTTTAATTTTCCTTTTAGTTATGTCAGGATAAATATCACGAGTCACGATCCACGACCTTCACGCGTTCAGGCACGGCCACATTGTCAGGGGAGTTCCGTTCTTTTTACATTCCTTTTCCCTTTCTTTTATTCATTTTTACATTGAGGACAACGTAGGTCTTAAGCGTGGGGAGGGAAGATTAGCTGAGAATGGGAAATTATGTTGAGATTTACGTGAAAAAAAAATTATGACGTGTCCGTGAACTATTAATTTCGTTAGAAAGGCATGATTATTGAAATCATGCATGATTATTTGCGACTATCTCAGGTTAGTTTGCAATTAATGGAGTCTTG